>RCUC01134264.1:0-13792 GCA_003697995.1 Taxidea taxus jeffersonii
CATGTTCACCCTTCTCCCTCTCACCTCTACTCAGTAACCTATCAACTCAACCTGACATCATATATTTTACTCCCCAAGTAAACTGACCAACTTGTCCCAGTTTACCCAGGACCTTTCTAGATTTAACCAGTCAGTCCCATGTCCTGTGAAACCCCTCAATCCCAGGCAAACTAGGACAGTTGGCCACAAAAGTAGGCATTTACTCATGAGCCAGGCCCCAGAACTCTGGCCAACCCGGCTTCCTCAATGACATCAGTGCCTACCTCACTCCAGCCCACTGTCACCAATCCCCTTCTGAAGCCCTGGTTTGACCATTCCTCAAACCTTACGCTCCTTCATGGGCCTGGAATCTGAGCCAGCTCCTGGCACCTGGTTACCCCCCAGTCCCAAGGCAACACCTCAAACTGTGGCCTGTGTGCCAAGCCCCAGGAGCATGGCAAGAGAGGCTCAGGGGCTGAAAACAAGACTGGCCTGTGATCCACTTCTCCACGTCCAACCTCAAGGGCACGCAACTTGTTACGGACTTTAAAAGGCAGAAGAGCGAGTCTGTAAGGTTTACTGAATGGGTGGGCAGAAAGGAAAGTGATGGGCAGCTGCAATTCAAGAGAAAATGTCTTGGTCATTAAAGTCATTCCAGGCACAGCAGAGGGACAGCGGTCTGGCCTTCCCTGTCCATGGCTTCTGAGGGCCCTGTTGTCAAGACTTGGAGTCTGCTGACGTGGACCCCAGCCCCAGCCCTCTGAGCTGTGGAGTGCGGAGCTGATCCATGATGCTCCGAGGGAGAGCAAGAGGAGGTGCTCTGGGGATGCGTCCTGCGGGGTCTCCCTCGCCCTCCTCTGCTCCTCTGGTGTCCGCTAACACCAAGAGAATCTTAAAAAACAAAAACAAAAAAACAGGTGAGACCAATGATTTGGAGTTCCCACCCACAGAGAAGCAAACCAGGTTACCCCAGGCCTGTGGGTCCCCAGCACTTGGCAGTAACTCACCTTGGAGAGACATATCAGCAAACCCAGATCCCAAGTCATCCCAAGGGCCCCCTGACTCATGGCCTTGGGACTTCTTCATCAGCTCCAGATCTAAAGCTGACCTATGAGGGAGAAGCAGCATACACACATTCAGTCTCCATTGCCTCCTTCCCCCAAAGGACATCACTGAGAGGGTCCCCGTCAGCTAGGCCTAAGCGCCCAGTTTATGCATGCCACACTAGATTATCACCAGAATAGAAAGGATAATAAAGGAAGAACACCTTCAAATGTCAACACTGCCAGGCCCACTTGAAGGAGAATGAGAAGACATCACGAATGCTTGAGGACACTCTGCGAAGGACCCCCCTCCCCAACTCAATCCCTAGGACTCTACACCCAGAGGTTTGAATTACCAGGTCTGGAGTGGGGCATTAGGTAATTTTTTTTCAGAATGGTCACCATTGTCCCTTAAATCCTCCAGGCTGGCTAAGGAGCCTGGGCCCAGGAACTAGGCTGTGGGATAGAACAAGCCCGGAGAGCAGGTGTGAAAGCCAAGGGCACTCTCTTGGGTTCTTCAGCCTGGCTCCTGGGCACCAGGTGGTACGTCATTCTCACTACTCCCACCTCAGGGCGAGATGGGAACAAAACCACCTGGCACAACAGGCTCCCATCTGCAACACAAGACCCGAATGTAAAGCGAAGAGATCTCGGGACCTAGACAGGAGCCCTAACCAAAAGTGGGGGGTCAAAGGGATGGACACCTTGACCTCACCTCCAACCCCACTGCCCTTGTTACCTGAGAGCCAAGACATGCCTCTCTCCCCCCTGCCCCAGGCTATATTATCTCTCAGGGGCCCCAGGCTGTCTGTCTCAGGGGCACAGAGGCTGTCTCTCCCACCCGCATGAGGCTGTCTCTCTCTCTCAGGGGCCCCAGGATGTCTCTCTCAGGGGCACAAATCTGTATCTCCCATGGGCATAAGGCTGTCTCTCTCAGGGGCCCCAGGCTGTATCTGTCTAGGAAGTGAAGGCACCGCGGCGGGTCTCTGGTCCCGGAACACATCGGCAGCACACCGCACACAAGGCAGCCAGTCGGCCCGCTGCGGATGGACGCCCACACTGAGTGCCCTGTCAGCAACAACACCCTCACAGGCGTGAACCAGAAAGCAGGCTAGGGAGTCTATAGTCTATAAATACAGACTTCAGAGATCCACAGGCCTGAGAAATTCTTCTTCAGTCAACCCCTTCGGTCGCCCTTTCCAAAAGAACTCACAAAGCACAGATGAAATCAGCGAAAGGAGAGGTACACACAGGGCTATCAGTCAACACTCTCTCCTCCCATCATTGACCAGAAAACTCCCCCGGTTCTGGCAGACCATGACAAATGAGAACTTCTTCTATTGACTCAGAACTGAGAGAACTCCCCCACGACCCTACAGCAGGCCCCACCTGTATTTTTCTTTCTCCATTTGTCTAACATCACTGACAGCTCCTGGGGAAGCAATCCACTGTGCTCAAGAAAGTAAGGGAGCAAAGACAACACACACACAAGCAATGAACTCACACGCTGTACTAATGTGTTCTCATGGGCTAGCCTCTACTCCCACAAATTCACAGAGCAGAACCCATGATTTGGGTTCCTCACGTGTGCCCTCAAGCGCTATTATGAACTTAGTCCGGGGTGAGGTCCAAGGAGAAATATATAGACTGATTTCTGACACGGGGATCTGTAATGTGAAAAGGCAGAATGAGCCCCCAGAGGTCAGGGGGCTAGCCCAGACACCACATCACATGGGAGCCAGAAAAGGCCCAAGCTCTGAAGGGAATGGCAGAAAGAAATCTAATGTGGGGGAAGCCTGGATGGCTCAGAGGGTTGAGCCTCTGCCTTCGGCTCAGGTCATGATCTCAGGGTCCTGGGATCGAGCCCCGCTTTGGACTCTCTGCTCAACGGGGAGCCTCCTCCCCCCCGCCCCCCGCTCTCTGCCTGCCTCTCTGCCTACTTGTGATCTCTCTGTCAAATAAATTAATTAAATCTTAAAAAAAAAAAAAAAGAAAGAAAGAAAGGAAAGCTAATGTGGCAAAGCTCCAAGGGATTTGGAAGGGGAAAGCTGGCCGGACCCTTGAAACACAAAACTTCAGTGTTTCAGTGATTCCTTTCCCTGTCCTATCAATGGACCAGGGCAAAGACAGCCTGCGTCACTTTCAGATGCAGGAGCAGAAAAAGGCAAAAAGAGAGCCAGGAAGGATGGGAGGCTGGTACCAGGAGCCTAAGGAATGGCCTGAGAGCGGCACAGCCAACACTGAGCCCCAGCGCCTTCTGTTGTACGCTGCAGAAACCCTCTAACACCTCCCTGCCACGGAGAGTCAAGAAACTTCAGCATAAAAATTGGAAGTGCTGGTGCACCTAGGTGGTTTTTGGTTAAGTGTCTTGGGTTTCAGCTCAGGTCATGACCTCATGGATGGCAGGAGCGCGCCCTGCGTTGGGCTCTACGCTCAGTGCAGAGTCTGCCAGAGTTTCGCTCTCCCTCTCCCCCTGCTTCTCTCCCTTGCTCCCTCTCTCTCCACTGAGCAGGGAGCCCGATGTGGGGCTTGATCCCAGGACCCTGGAATCATGGCCTGAGCCGAAGGCAGACACTTAACAACTGAGCCACCCAGGTGCCCCTCCTCCATCTTGTTTTGTCCAAGTGCTAAGTTTCAGGCACCAAGACGGAGCCACTGCCCTGAAGATCACAGCAAAGGGGGTGTGACAAGCAAATCACCAATGTCCAGTGTGACCAGGGCTGAGAGGTGGGGCTGAAGGTGTGGGGAAAAAGTCCAATGAGGAGGCAGAGAAAGCTTCCTGGGGGAGCCCTGGGAGAAGAGGGACCCCTATCATGATTCTACCACTGGCCCATAACAGAAACACCCCGAGGCAGGGCCCTTCTTGGCCAAGAGGGCATTAAGTGAGCCACACAGTGCCAGGTACGAGGAAGTATCACAAATCAGTGGAAAGAAACACATGTATGAAAGCTCCAGAGTTTGGAAGGGACGGGATGACCCCTTCTAACACGGGGAAATGCTTTCAGCAACTCCTCTCCCTGCACTATCAATGACCAGGGCACAGGCAGCCCACGATCACTTTCGAATGCAGGAGCAGAAAGGGCATGAGTGGGCCGAGAAGGGAAGCCTTGGCTGGGCAGCAGCCTGGGAACTGGGAACTGGCCTGAACTCGGAGCCTGGCACACAGGCCCATGACCAGACTGACAGCCTGAGATCACAGAAGATCACAGAAGCTTCCTCTCCCTTGCACGGGTGATTTACCACGCCCACCCAAGAGATGAAGTGGTGACTGACGGTGCAGAAATACTGAGGATTCGTGGTTCTGGAAGACTGAATATGAGTGGTCACATGTGTGCTCAGCTGGGCACCAGAAAGGAATCTGGGTTTGACTCTAAAATGCAGCCCTCTGACCATCCCAATGCTGCCGCTTTCCACGTCACGGGAGCCTTCATCAGGGGCTCTCAGGAACAGAAGAGAGCCCAGACCCGTGCCCGCCAGATCCAGGGGACACAGACAGCTGGGAACACAGGGAAGCAGCCTTTCCCTGCACTCATCCCCACCCCTCATCACCTGAACACCTCGGACCTCACAGCCCACACAGACTTGAGCTCTAGAGAACCGGGTAGGACACCACTTACCTGGGACCTCCCGATCCAGGTTCTCCCTGAGGTTGCCTCTCACAAATGTGGAAGCGCAGTCACGAGACATTCCTGCAGGGGACAAGAAGCACTTGGCACTGCTTTACCTGTCTGGGAAACCTCTATGCTCACGAACAAGAAAACACTGGGAAAGAACGGGGTCTTGGGAGGTAAATGCACTGAAAGCCTCCCTCCCCCTATCTACCTTGTGCTCTGTCACCTAGGGCTGTCCCAATCTGGAACCCCTGAACATAAAGAATGCCTTGCAACTTTTCCTGTGCCTGCATTACCAGTAACCAGGACATAGGCAGCCTGTAATCCCTTCAAACATAGGGGTAGAAAGTGACACACGGCTGCTGATAGAGACCAGAGTAAGAAGACTACAGTGATGGTTCCCACAACGAACTCAGACATGCAGTGAGGCAGGACCCACACTCATGCTCCCTTTATAAAGCCTCACAGAAACAGAAACCATCCTGAGCCAGGCACAGAGAGTGTGCCATTAAGACAGCAGGTGTCCAGAGGCACCTAAAAGGGAGCATGTGTGGGAAAGCTCCAGAGTTTGGAAGGGACAGGAAGGGGCCCTCCAAACACGGGGAAGCGCTTTCAGCAACTCCTCTCCCTGCACTATCAATGACCAGGACACAGACAGACCATGATCACTTTCGAATGCAGGTATGAAAAAGGCAGAAGGTGGGCCAGGAAGAGAAGTCCCTATTAGCTCCCCAACGGCTCCGCCTAGGACCTGGAGCTTCATCACCCCTTCATGTAAAGACTCCACCTCCCATTAACAGGAAGACCAATTCCTGGCAAAAACGCCTATAGGGTTCATTCACCCCCACACATACAGGCTGAGTTCCTACTATGTACCAGGCACCCTGGGCTCAAATATAAAGGACACACAGGACCGCTTCTGTCCTCCCAGAGCTCTAAAAAGAAACTGAAGCTCAGGACAAGGAAGGACCTGAGCCAAGGTTATGTGGCTGGCCACCGACTGAACCAGCACCTGAACCCAGACCTCTCTGACCCCAAACCCACCCCACCTAGCACACTAGGCCCCCGCTTCTGCGCAAGCGCTTTGCAAAAAGAAGGCTCTCTAAACCTGCACTCCAGGATCACCTACCCCCTCACCGCGCTGTGGCAGGAAGGCAACCAGCCCCCGGGTCAAGGGGCTCGGGCCCAGCAGCACTTACCCAGCAGGCCCCACCCCTGCACAGAGGGGCGGCCTCAGGCGCGGTGGATCAGGGTCCCAGGGGACAGAAGCGGGTGCTGCCTGCCGCATGGCCCGCAAAGCCGTCCAAGGGACAGTCTCCATCTGCTTCCCAGACAGCCGCAGAGCCCGCATGGCCTGAGCACGCAAGACAACAGGGAAGGGGCTTAGTGCCAGGCAGGGAGGGAGCAATCACACGCTGCCCCTCTGGGGCCCTGCGTGCGCCCCCAACTGAAAGCTCAGACAACAGCTTTGCCCAACCGGGTTTTCACACCCTCCGTTAACGACAGGTGACGGCAAAACGGGTTCACGCTCCTCAGGTCACTTCGGAGGCAACCGATGAATGGCTCTGCGGGACTGAGGGTCCCGAGGTGGGTGCGTGTGAGCAGATGGCCCGGGGCCCCTTCTCGAAGACCCGCCTCCCGAGAGGTCCGCACCCAGCGGAGGGACCGGACACGGAGCCAGGAGCGAGGCCCGGAATCCGGGCTGAACTCCGCCGGCTCTCCCCTCCCCCTCGGGCCTCAGTTTCTCCTTGCGGGGGGGGGGGCGCAGAGCACGCGGCCAGCGATCCCCGCAGTGGACTCACCTCGGGCGCCGCGACCTACCATGTGGAACAGCAGCGCTGACAGAGGCGACAGCGCAGGAAGGTGCGGATGTCTGGGGATTGCGGGAGATGGACCCCGGCGGCGTGGGACGCCGCTAGTGGCCGAAGCACAGCAGGACACGCCTCAACCGCCCAGCGCCGGCGGAAATGCAGCTCAGCGCGGTCTGCGGCCTAGAGCGGCGTCTCCCGGGGCGGGTCCCGCGTAAGCGATCCTGTCGCGCCCCCTGATGGCGCGGAGCTCAAACGCTGGCTCCGTATGGCTTAGGATCATTTCCAAGACCAACCTGGAATTTTGGAAATAACATTCCCTCGCTTATTTTGGTTTTCTCTTTATTCTGTTTTTGCCACTGCCTTGTCATTAACTTATAGAAATGGTTAGTCTTCCACGTAAGGAGCTGTGATTAGCAAGAGCTCATGTTGATTGCAGGTAGTCTGGAGAATAGGGTTCTTGCCTGATGGACCACGCAGTCCCAGTACCTAGTTTAGTGGCTGGCCCAGTTCAATCAGTGAATGCATTCTGACCATATATTTCAACATCGCCAGGTTAAGATATTGTTCTGAGGACCTGAAAGTGGAACGTGAGAGTGACAAGGAGATAAACCTAGCGAGGTGGGCAGGGGCGTTGCTAAACTTTGTCCCAAAAATGAGTCCTTGAAGCAGAAGGGAATTGATCAGATTTGCATGGAGGCAAAGACGGCAGACAGAACTCCCGTGCTCCCGACAGGACACTGCAGACAGGCTTGAGAAGGGGCTCGTGGTTCCCAAACCTCCCAGGCACTAATAGTGCCTGCACCCTGGGTCATGTGTGTCCCTAAAACCTAAGGTAACCCTGCCACTAACTCAGCCCACATTCTGAGGTATAAATAGCCCCACCCTTGTGCCCAAGGAGGGGGTCCCCCTGGTCTGATTCCTGGAACAGACTAGGTCAGTACAGAGCGGAAATCCAGTGAACACACTCCATATTGCGTACCTGGGAGGAGCCTGTGGGATTCCAAGACTGTGGGAATGTTGGGGAACTCTGTGAAGGGTAGGGACCATGGATGCTGTAGCTATGAGGACACTGGGCCATGGGGTCAGGTGCACAAACTTGAGGCCCTGGTGCCCTCTCCTGTCTCCTGTTTTGCTCTTATGCTCCGTGTGACCTTGACTGAATGACCTAAATTCTCAGCCCAGCTTGAGGTTTCCTTTTCTGAAAAATGGACAAAATCATAGCTTACCCCTGCTTCGAGAAGTACATGAAATGATTCTATCAAAAGCAAAGCACAGAGCAAATGGCCAAGCATGGTAGTTGCTATACTTTAGTATTTGAGAAACCCAAGGGCTTCTGTCACTGAAAGGACACTGTGGGATTATTTATGAGGCTGAGAGAATGTGCTATGTTGGAAAAGTCGGAGACAGCGCTGTCAGTAGAAATATAATGGTAGCCACATACGTAATTTAAAATGTTCTGGGCTGCCTGGGTGGCTCAGTAGGTTGAGTGTGTGCCTTCAACTCAAGTCATGATCCCAGCGTCCTTGGATTACCTGGCTTCAGGCTCCCCGCTGAGCAGAGTCTTGTTCCTCCCTCTGCCCATCTGCCCCCGCTCATGCGCTCTCTCTGAAATAAATAAATAAAATCCTTAAAAATAAATAAATAAAAATAAAATGTTCTAAGAGCCATATTAAAAGGACACAAAAAAGGGTGAAATTCATTTTTTTATGAATAAACTTTTTATTGTTATAATTGACACATGACATATTAGTTTGAGGAGTAAAACATAATGATTTGATATTTGTATATATTGTGAAATGATCACCACAGTAGTTCAACATCCATCATCACACATAGTTATAAAAAAATTTTGTGTGTGTGATGAGAACTTAAGATTTACTTTCTTAGCAACTTGGCAATATTTAATACAGTATTGCTAAATTTTGTAACCCTTCTGTAAATTACATCCCCATGATTTATTTATTTTATTACTGGAAGTTTGTACCTTTGGACTCCTTTCACCCATTCACTTATCTCCGCATCTCCTACATTTGGGAACCACCAATCTTGTCAATTTGTCTTCTGTATCTATGAACTTTTTTAGATTTTTACATATAAGTGAGATTGCACACTTTCTTTGTCTGACTTATTTCACTTAGCATAATGCCCTTAAGTTCCATCAATGTTATTGCCAATAGCAAGATTTCTTTCTATTTACGGCTGAATATTATTCCATTGTAAATATATACTACATTTTCTTTATCCATTCAGCAATTGATGGACACAGGTTTTTACCATATCTTGCCTATATAAATAATGCAGCAAGAACATGGGAGTGAATATATATATTTTCAAGTTTGTTTTTTTTTTCTTTGAATAAATACCCAGAAATGGAATTGCTGGATCATATGGTAGTTATATTTTTAAATTTTTGAGGAACATCCATTCTTTTTGCTCTCGTGGCTGCACCAATTTTCATTCTCACCAGTAGTGCACATGGATTCTCTTCTCTCTACATCTTCACCAACACTTGTTACTTCTCTTTATAGGTTTTGCTTTCATTTACCTTGGGGCTTACTTATAACAACTTATATTTATAAATATATTTTAAGTTCATAACAGTAAATTTGAGTGCATTCTAAAATGCTACATTTTTACTCTTCCTCCACTACCATAATTTATGGTTTTGGTGCCATATTTTACATGTTTTTATCTTGTGTGTCCCTTAACTAATTAGTGTAGTTATAGTTATTTTTTACTATCTTGTCTTTTAACCTCTATATTGCCTTTATAAGTGATTATTTTGCTACTTTACTATATATTTACCATTGCCAATGGGATTTATACTTTCATATGTTTTCTTCCTCCTAAGTAGCACCCTTTCTTTTCAGCCTAAAGAACTTCTAATGTTTCTTAGAAGGTCAGTTTAAAGGTGATCAACTTATTTGGCTTTTGCTTGTTTGGAAATGTCTTTATCTCTCCTTCAATTCTGAGTGATAACTTTGCCAGATAGAATACTGTTGGTTTTTATTTCAGGACTTTGAATATATTATGCCTCTCTTTTCTAGCCTGTGAAGTTTCTGCTGAGAAATCTGCTGATAGCTATAGGGGTTCTCTTTTATGGTACAAGTTGTCTTTAATCTTGCTACTTTGAGGCATGAAATTCATTTTAATAGTACATTTTATTTAACCCAACATAACCAAAATATCATCATTTGAGCATTTTTTCATTTTAATAGTACATTTTATTTAACCCAACATAACCAAAATATCATCATTTGAGCACTTTTTAAAAATATCTTTAAATTACTTATGAGATATTTGCTGTTTTCTCTGACAAAGTCTTCAGAATCTGGCGAACGTTTAACACTGACATTTGACATTTCCAGCCACCATGGCTGCTGGCTGCTGTGTTCATCAGCGCAGGTCTAAAGCCATCTGACTTTGATCAGCTTTTGCAAGCCACAGGAGAGAAGCCCCAAGCAGGAGGCTGAGAGCATGTCCCTTCCACAGCGCCCAGCACCTCACGAACCTGGGACATCCTAGGAGGAGCAGGGCCTCCTGCACGGCTCAGTCTGGAGGCCTTATTGTCCCAAGCTGGAGATAAAGGCAAGGGTGCCCTAAGAAGATTATAAAAGGGCAGAGCCACGATTCAATCTTAGATTATTCTCCTGCACTCCTTGCTCCTGTGATGCCAGGGAGGGAATCCAGGGCAGTTTATTTGCGCATCCACAGTGCCTAGAGGAGGCTGGGCATCTAAGAGGTGTGGCTGATGCTCACTAATCACTAGCGTAACCGGATGTTAAAATGGACATTTCAGGGGCACCTGGGTGGCTCAGTGGGTTAAGCTTCTGCCTCCGGCTCAGGTCATCAAGCCCCGCATCAGGCTCTCTGCTCAACAGGGACCTGCTTCCCCTCTCTGTCTGCCTGCCTCTCTGCCTACTTGTGATCTCTCTCTCTGTGTCAAATAAATAAAATAAAATATCTTTTTAAAAAATGGACATTTCCACAAGGCACCAAGGAGGCACCATGATATAGGAATGAACTGCTGAGCAACAACAGATTGCTGCTGTGGTAAGCAAGCTGTGGCCCAATACTGGCAATTTGTGAAGGTTCCATCTGATAAAATGGCAGCTGTCTCCCAAGGAAGGTGTTGGACTGGAGGCAGATTTTAGGAAGGAAATAACTGAACAATGACTGCTCGTGACTCTGACTTCTTTAAGTTGAGGGTATGAACAGTACAGTTAGACATTAAAAAGAGGGAGAACTATGAATTCTATTTCTTAAAAATAGTCCCACCCCCTGCCCCAAAAAGGGGAACAAGAGGAGTACCTGAGTATCAGGGGTTCTGGCAAAAACACGTGGGAGCTTGATATATGTTATCTGGAATTAGGGAGTACAGGGGAGCCTGGCCTGACCCACTCCTCAGTCCAAGGTTCATCATTTTCTTCAGCAGCAGTAGCATCTGTGGTAGCGAGGCAAGTAGATTAGGGAAATGTTGGGTAGTGGCTGTAGGAAGACAGACAAGGACCAGGGAACTGAACTCACACCTGTTCAATAGCAGGATGCTTGCGGCCATAAGAAGCCTCAGAGATACCCGCTACCGATGCGCTACTGCGGCACGCATGCGCAAAAGCTCCAGTCGGCCTGCAACTGAGGGAGAATGACCCCTCCGCTGGGGGCGCTAAAGGGCTCCAACTCGTAGATCTTAACTACCGCTTGTCACAAGAGAAAAATCAGACTGCGCCTGCGCATAGTGACAGGCCTAGAGCATGCGTAATGACATGTGGAGTTCTTGGAACCATTCCCAGAACCCTATGATTATAACTGCCTGTAAGAATCAGAATCCTAATTTGAGAAACAGGCGAAGGGTCATAGGGGAAGAGAGCGGAAAATGAAATAAGAGGAAACCAGAGAGGGAAACAAACTATAAGAGACTCTTAACCTCAGGAACAAACTGAGGGTTGCTGGAGTGGAGGGGGGTGGGAGGGATGGGGTTGCTGGGTAATGGACACTACAATGGGTATATGTTGTGGTAAGCGCTGTGTATTGTGTAAGACTAATGAATCACAGACCTGTACCCCTGAAACAAATAATACATTATATGTTAATAATTTAAAAATTAACTTAAAAAAAAAAAGGAATCAGAATCCCACATTGACCCAGCACCACTCAGATTCTCTAAGTGTACCTGCACAATCCCCTCTTTGAGTGTATACTTTTGCATTGCAATAAAACTTCTCTGCTATATTTTTCTCTGATTGGTCCTTGAATTCTTTGTCGTGGGGAAGTGAAGAACCTGGCACCAGCTGGTGGTTGAGGGCTCAGGACCCGAGAACTCCCCCAATCCCCAATATCAGTAGGAATGTCCACCTGCTACCCAAGAGGTCCTGCCCAAGAGGGTGCCTGCTAGGGTTAGGGGACCCTCAGGAAGGCCTGGCTTGTTAATATCCCTAGGAGGACAAAGGGTGGGTCCTTGGTCCCCCAAAGAACCCCTAAAATAGAGACCAAGAGAGAAAAACCTACATAAAATACATGCCCAACCTGGAGAGAGGTATCCCCTCCACCTGAATCTTTATTCCCTCTGTTCTGATCCTGGATATATTGGCGGTAAGAGAGTGGCAGAGTCCTCCTAGTGAAAAGAAATACATTTGGATGAGGGAGAAGTGCCCTGTCCCTCCGCAGCAGATAGCAGCACACCCTATGGTTGGCCCCAGATGACAAGAGAAGTCTTACCTATAATTATTGAAAATGTGACTTATATATACTAGACTGATCATTATCAAATGGAAACAGTGTTCATAATTTTAGTGATAAAGACTTACAACCTAAGAATGATCAGAAAAGCTATGAGGCATGCCTGATATTTTTCTAAGGATAGGGAATAGATACTTCCTTTTGGGAAGTCTAAAGAGGCAGGTAAAAAAAATCGTATGATTACATACCAGGAGTCTTGCTTTCAACATACTGGTCACATTAATAAAGATTTGGGCTATAACTGGGAGGCCAGCACTCCACCATCCTGGAGTTTGTGACCTCACAGTGGCTAAGAGATCCCTGTGTGCAGAGCCCCTTCCCTTGGGGAGATGAAGCTGAGGCTTGCTGGACATATTGTTCCAAAGACGTGGTGCCCAGGGTCCAAGCTGGAAGTCCAGAACCAAACTTTTGAGGCCTGCAAGAGCTCCAGGCCCTGTCCCTGCATCAAGAATGATCACCATGCTGGAAACCACCCTGTATCTATTCATCATCCTCATCTGCTTCTTGATGCTCATCTGTTACTTCTTCTTTCGGAAGGATTAGGCTTCAGCTCCTACAAGGTGGGACTGAGGCTTGATGGAAGCCATGGCCAGTCTAGCCTCTCAGGACCTCTCAAGCATGACGGACTCTTTCTAAGCTGCCAATGGCCTGGGTCTTGGCCTGTTTTGGTGTCTCCAACATCCAGGGGCCTTCACTGGACCCTTCCCACCAGGGTCAGCTTCCACCTAGGTCTCCGTCCCTCCTTCTCCCTAGGTCCCCTAGCTGGGTGTTCCAACCCTCACACTCTCTCTTGTAATAGTTTTGCTTCTGGTTCATTTTTGCCCTGGGCTTTGGACCACTGGTTCTGGAGAGGGACTCAGTGTGGGTTCAGAGAAGGTATAAATGGCTCAGGTCTCTGCCATGGGAACAGGCATGAGAAGAAGTGACCCACTCCCTCCAGAAACTAGCAAGCCTTGGACATCATGAACTAGATTCCCAGCTGAAGACTGATGTTTTAGCAGGGACACTGGCCTTTCCTTCTATCTATCGTGGACAATCCTTGAAAAAAACTGTCTTGACTACTAAATCTGGATGGTTACAGCTAATTACCTTGAGCCTCCCTGAACAACAACCTTGTACCTTCCTTGTTAACTAAATCACTGAGATATATGTGGCTTATTACTTAAACTTTCCTGGCTTAAATTTTTTGCTTGAATATTTGGGCATTCCGGGATAATATTTGGCTTTGTCCCCATTATCTTTTGCCATGGTAACTGACCACATCAATTCTTCACTCTTAAGACCTTGGATCTTCCTGGTCAAGGGCATCGGACATCCCTTCCCCCACACCCCCACCCCTGGCTATTTCTCTGAAGACTTCCAGGATGAAAGCAGAAGAATGCTTCTACGATTCCACCATTATGTATAGTATTGGTAGATGGTTTACGTTATATATGCTATTTTTAGAGCTGTAAGAATTTTTAAAAGTTATGAATGGATATTAATTTTTATCAAGTGATGAAGATTATGACAATGATACTAAAATTTATTAAACTGCCTTACTATAACCCAACACCTATTTAAAAAAAAACACTTATGGTACTGAGTTTCAATGTATTATATTACATACCTT
>RCUC01134265.1:0-152662 GCA_003697995.1 Taxidea taxus jeffersonii
AAAAAAAAAAAAAAAAAAAAAAAAAAAAAAAACCTTAATAAGGAACTCAAGCCCCATCTCTTTATTATAATTAAGTTAAAAGCAGGGGACTCTTCTTGTCACTTAGGATCTGCCAGCCATGGAAATCTGGCTATCCCTCCTTCAGGGAGCCAAGGCCAGACCAGGGCAAGAGTTTATTACCAGGGATGCTAAATGCTTGGCATCCACGTTACAATTCCTGCCTCATAGATCAGGGCAGACATTACTAATGCATTTCAGAACTCTTTCCTCCTGAGTCTTGAAATTGTTCTCAACGAAGTGACCTGGAGAAAATATCACCGGTCTGAATTTATGTGAGTTGAAACTTACTTCTTTTCTGGCTTTTATGTTGATGCTAGTATTAAGGATAAAGTTAAGAGAAGGTTAGGATTTAGCTTTATCATAAGAGTAAATGTTAATCTAGTATGAGAGACTTTAAAGAGGCTTAGCTTTAATATTGGGGTTTTAGATAAGATGAATGCTAGCACTAGGATTCCTTTTAGATGGTATAATTATAAATCTGAGGCTAGAGTTCTGTCTTACAACTTTTTGCTAAATATTAGAGAGGATGAAGTTAGAGTTGGGTATATTTTACTGTGAGAGCCAGAGTAAGATGAATATCTTGAAAATACTGTAAAACCTCCCAACGCTGACCTATTTCTTCTCTTAGGATTTGTCTTCAGCCTGCATTTTGAAAGAATAGTAGTGAAAGAGCTGAGACAACTCTTTAAGGATTCTAATAACTGAACTGCTGAATTAGTAGGGTTTTATTTTGTAGATTATTTTATACAACTCAGATTTTATGAGTTAATTTTAATATTTGCTTTATAACTTTTGTGAGGCTGCTTACAAAAGTCATTGCAAAATGTTTCAAATATCTTTTAATTGCCATTTCAAAATAAAAACCCAAATCAAGGTGATCAAAAGCCACTAATAAAATGAGAAACATAAGAGAACTGATCAACATTTGCAGTGAAATACTAAGTCAAACTGAATAGCCACATCTGCATTAGAGTGCATATGTTAGTTTCAACCACAATGTAAAATTTATATTCTGTGACCGTGACAGTAACATATCACACATGCATTGCTGCTCAATTCCACCAACCTAACCCAATTTATCATTCTTGTTTCAAAATAGAAAGCAGGCAGTGCTTTATAGGTATTAGGAGCCATGCCAAACAGGATGAAATTTTAAATCCCTTTAAGAACTTTCTCATTTTAAAGTGTAAAAAAAGAAACTGTCTCTTAAGGAGGGTTCTCTTACACTGTTGGTGGGAATGCAAGCTGGTGCAGCCACTCTGGAAAACAGTATGGAGACTCCTCAAAAAGTTGAAAATAGAGTTACCCTACCACGCAGCAATCGCACTACTAGAGATTGACCCCAAAGATACAAATGTAGTGATCCAAAGGGGCACGTGCACCCCAATGTTCATAGCAGCAATGTCCACAGTAGCCAAATTGTTGAAAGAGCCTAGACATCCATTGGCAGATGAATGGATAGAGAAGATGTGGTGTGTGTGTGTGTATAATAGAATACCATTCGGCCATCAAAAAAAAAGAAAGAAAAGAAATCTTGCCATTTGCAATGACATGGATAGAACTAGAGGGTATTATGCTAAGCAAAATAAGTCAATCAGAGAAAGATAATTATCATATGATTAATTCATATGTGGAATTTAAGAAACAAAACAGAGGATCATAGGGGGAAACAGTAAAAAATAAAAGAAGATGAAACGAAGAAGGAGACAAACCATAACAGACTCTTAATCATAGGAAAACAAACTGAGGTTGATGGAGGGGAAAGGGGTGGGGGAATGGGGTAACTGGGTGATGGACATTAAGGAGGGCATGATGTAATGTAGTGAGCACTGGGTGTTATATAAGACTGATGAATCACGTCTACCTCTGAAACTAATAATACATCATATGTTAATAATTTTAAATAAAAAAATTAAAATTAAAAAAAGAAACTATCGGGACACCTGGGTGGCTCAGTGGGTTAAAGCCTCTGCCTTCGGCTCAGGTCATGATCCCAGGGTCCTGGGATCGAGCCCCACATTGGGCTCTCTGCTTAGCGGGGAGCCTGCTTCCTCCTCTCTCTCTCTGCCTGCCTCTCTGCCTACTTGTGATCTCTGTCTATCAAATAAATAAATAAACCTTTAAAAAAAAAAAGAAACTATCTCTTATCAACGTAATGCCATTAAGTAAGTGTAGCTTGCTTGCTTGCTAACTAGTTCTCTACCTATAGCCCTCTATTTTTTGAGATGATTTGAAACAAGGGAAGTAAATGTAATTAATTTAAAAAATATAAAAATATTTTTTAAAAACAGAGGATGAGAAAGTAAGGGTAAAATATGTATGTCAAGACTAGAGGAGCAAATAATAATAAAGAATACAGGTCATTAGATTATTACATTTACCCAAGAAGACAAAGAAAATTGATCTCAGACTTCTCTAATTACAAGCAGAAAGAGAAAACAAGATGTTATGAGATTTGAATTGTCCATAAGGCAAAATATTACCAGTTACTAAATGAATCAATTCATTAAGAAAATCATTTCAAATCTTTGTCTTCTTAAAGCACTCTTTGCTCATATATGCTTCAGTATGTTAAAAGATGGAAAGATAAAATAGCATTATCTATGTATCCCTAAAAAAAAAAAAAAAAAAAAAAGCCTCCACTCCCAGGAGGAAAGTTACAGTGTATTCATGCAGATTTCTTCAAGTAAGGTAAGGAGCTATGGCATAATAAATCTATTTCCAGTCTTATAGGCTTTCACAAGAATCCAAAATAGCATCATTTCATCAGGGGCCAAGTTTCATGTCAAATAGTGTGTAAAATCTAATAATACCCAGTAGGTGATAGAAGCAATGCATAGGAAAAAAATAAAAGCTCCATAAAAACATTACCAGGGACATTACAGTTGTGACTGAAAATTCTTGAAGTTCTTTTGCTTAGGTTATGTAAGTATGTAGAGGGGAGACAGAAAGGAGTCGCAATCTTGGATACTTGTGGCAAGTGCAACTTTCTTCATTTTTCCTCTTCTTATTTTTCTTCCATACTTGCCTACTTACAGTTTTTCTGGGCATTTGACAGTGTCAGGGGAGACTGGGCTGGAAAGAACCCTTGCTAGGAGTGAGAAAATCCAAGTCCTAGTTTTGCTTTTGCATTCAGCTCACCTTTCCCTTCATTCTCTTCCAGCTCATTTTACCCATCTTTAAAGAGAAGGCAGTACTCTGCTAGCTCACATCCCAAATCTACCTTCCAATAATTATGTGACTTAAGTCAAATCACTTACCATCTCCTCAGCCTTAACTCTGTTCATAAATAGGACCCAACCCTAAATCTTACAGAATTTTGTGAATACTGAATACACAAACATCTCTAGAAAACTTACAAGAGTACCTAAGAAATAGAATATGCTCAATGAGTGTTATTTCCTCTCCCTTTGTCTTTGCATTCTTCAAAGTCTCCTCAAGCCCTAAAATGTGTTTATATTGAGAAGCAATAGGTGAAAATCACTAGTGAGGGATACAGAATAGGTTCACGCTTTTTAAGTGTTCAGGTTAAATTGCACCGTGACTCTTTATAGGAATCTTTATAGAAATAAATATAGGAATATAGGCTCTTTATAGGAATGCTGTTTTCCCTCCTTCAGTTGCCCTGGTCCCAAGATAAGTCCTTGAACCCTAGGGAGCTAACTTGGCCCTAGTTCCTCAAAGGAAAGAAAGAAAGGAACATAGAACTTGATGCTCCAAATTCACCAAATCCCATGTTCTTTGCTGTATATGTGTAACTGCCACATGGCAGCCAACACAGGGCTTGTTAAATGGGGCTGCCCAAAATGTTTCATTTCCTTCTCTGGCCTAGCAAAAGTTCCCTCGATATCTGTTACTGTGTGTGTGTGTGTGTGTGTGTGTGTGTGTGGCAGTGAGGGAGGGTAAGGGGAACAGGAAAGAGGTCCTTCCTCCTCAGTGTTGTGCTAAGCAATGATTATACTATTCACTGTCTAGGTCTGGATGTCTCCATCATATGTGTCTTTAGTGAGTTTACTTTTTAAGTACACTCATACACACATGCCCAACATATTTCCAAGATATGGCAGAGGTGTCAGAGTGGCTGAGTTAGGGAAAAATCTAGCAGTATGAATACACTATGCCTGGAACTTGCCTTTCTTTAAACCAGAGGGTCACTGTTTTCTTGGTGGGACTGGGTCTCAGACATATGGCTCTGGAGTTGGAGCCCCATGCCTTCCCACCCATACCAGCAGTAAAAATGGGTGGGTGAGCATGCTCTTTGCCATCATTGGTTAGGAATCCCCTCAGACCCACCTGGTCCTTAAGGTCAGGCTGTCCTTGGCTTCATCCATGCTATGCTAACATGGAAGGCAGTAGAAGATTCCTTTGTCCTGCCCCCTTGGCTCCCAAAGGATAATCAGAAAAGAAGATCAATCTGACTTTGGGATCTCTATTCAAAGAGCTGGGCTATTAATTTATCATTTGGTTACACACATAGGAGGCAATCTCAATATTTTCAAGTGGCCATCTCTATCATAATGGTCAAAAAACAAAACAAAACAAAAAACCCTGGATAAAATGGAACTCATTTCATACACAAAGTCACAATTTAAACAAAACTCTTTTTCTTGCCTTCTCATCCCTCTGAACTCCTCCTGCTTTTCTGTTCTGTTGGATTCGACTTCAGTGTTCCCATTTCAGAAATCCCTTTGGAAAAGAGGGAACTCTTTTGGCTCTAATGAGTGTACCAAAATTGTTTTTCCAAGAATGATGAAGGCAGTCAGACTTTATATGTGTAGTGGTAATTGCTCCCCACACTGCCTTAGCAAGGAACAGAGCTGTTGGGAACAGCAAATACTGCAATGTTATGTAAAGACTCATTACTATCCTTTGCTTCTTGGTTTGCTGGCTCCCAAGGCAGTGATGGGCTCCTGTATGCACCTATGAGAAAAACTTGATGCCATTTAAGGATATGCCACAAGACAAGCTGCAGAAAAGAAGACATAGCTTAGAAGTGTAGAAATAGAAATAAAGCCAAAGATACCACAGGATACACGTGTGGGTCCACAGATATTGCCTCAGGTGCCAAAAATTACCCCCTTACCAGAAGCTAAATTGTTGGCTGATTTATATTCCTAAATCATTTAATTTATTTCATTAAAATTCTCTCTGCCACCCCATATCCCTCAGCAACTGCCTAGCAGGTTTTTTTTTTTTTCTTTCTTTGAAGATAGATGGGATTGAGAGCTAGAAAGAGAAACCTTGTCTCTGAGCTTTTGATATGATGGAGTAGAGAGGCATCTACTCCAGCCACATGTACTAAGTAGTAACTGAAGTACAAGGCTCGACGATAGGATGTCAGTAGACTCATTAACAACAGTGGTAGGTGGCTCAGATGCTGGAGTCAAAAACATAGGGCATTCTTCTTAGAGAAATAAGAACTTAAATCCCAAATTGGTTGAAATAGCAAACAGCTATGGAGACTTAAGGGAATTTAAGAGGTTTAGAATCTTGCCAAAGCAATGCTTTGTTCTTACCTTTATTATTTAAAACACCAATAAAATTTTGGAGTCAGACAAAGCACAACATGCGGTGGAGTGGGGCATTTACCAAGCATCTAGTATGTGTCGGGCACTTTTGAACAAATGATTCCATTGGCCCGCAGAACAATCACTTGGAATGTTTGTGACTCTCATTATTAAATGAGAGATGGGGAATTTAAGGCTTCACAATTTAAGGAATTTGCCCAAGATCACACAAGCATGAGCAAAAAGGCAGGACTGAAACCCTGTGTGGATTTCAAAACCCAAGCAACTTGCATTACACCATGCTGCTGCTACCTTAACATTGCAGACTAGTGAAAGAAGGAAGAGCTTGCTTCCATGGATAGCTTTTTTGATTTAAAGTCCATATCTTCTGTGCCACTCATTCAGCTCCTAGAATTCACACTTCATACCCTTCCTTGTGCTTATAGGTAGGTGTCTGTCATGTGTTGCCAGCTAAGAATGGCTGAGTCCAATGTCCAGTGAGCACTAAGTACCTTTAGTACCTCTTCATGGCTCAGTGTACTGCCCTTTAAAATAGGTAACAATAGCACCTATGTCCTGTGGCTATTAATGAGTTAATATCACAAACCCCTAGAACAGTGCTTAGCACAGATTTAACTCTCCATAAATTTAGCTACCAATTTACACCTTTGTCTTCAATCCCAGTGGCATGGAGTACATCCAAGCTGCAAATAATAATTATATTTATAACACTATCTAAGATAAGACTTCCTCTGTTACTAGAGGTGTGCCCTTGAAAAGTCACACAACTTTCTTGAAGTTCAGTTTTCAGATCTAAATAAATGGCCATAGTCACAGTCCTCATCTTGGATAGTTAATTATCAGGATTGTATGAGTTCATATATGTGAGGAAACTAATGCTTAGCAAGAAGCTTGTATGTGGTTGCAGGTTAAAATGATTTTGCTTGTTCTTTGATTTGACCTTTTAAAGATATTTTATACTTTATAAGGCATTCTGCTTGCTTTTCTGTGTTCTCATAGTACCTTGGGATGCAACAGTTTTAACACCTATCGTACCAGACAATTGTTTGTTTTTTGGTCTGTCTGCCTTCATGAAACTTGGACTTCCCTGAGGGTAAGAGCTAGCATTTCTTTATCTTTGAGTTACTGGCACTTAGTACAGTGGTGGCATATAGTGTTGTGAGAAATAAATATGTAAAAAATGTATGAATGTTTTTCATATTTAGAGAAAGAAGAGAACGAGGGATATTAAAAAGGAAGAGAAGGGGGGCGCCTAAGTGGCTCAGTGGGTTAAAGCCTCTGCCTTGGGCTCAGATCATGATCCCAGGGTCCTGGGATCGAGCTCCAAATCAGGCTCTCTGCTCAGTGGGGAGCCTGCTTCCTCCTCTCTCTCTCTCTCTCTCTGCCTGCCTCTCTGCCTACTTGTGATCTCTGCCTGTCAAATAAATAAAAAATAAAATTAAAAAAAAAAAAGGAAGAGAAGGGAAGTAAGGAAAGAAGAAGGAAGGCAGATGAGAGGAATAAAAAAATATGGGAGTCCAAGACAAAAAAAAAAAAAAAAAGAACAGTAACAGAATCATGTTGATCTGTGTAGTCCAGTGGCAGTTCTTTATGATGGAAAACTTTATGATTGTCATAAAGTTCCATGCAAAGTAATTAATACTTAATTAGAATTCTTAATGAGTAGACAAAACTGAAGTCTGCCTAGCTATATTAAACCCTATTTGGAATTTCTCCTATTCTTTGAAACTCTTTCCATTGCATATATAGAAATCAGTTACCCTTCTCTTGTAACTGAGGAGTGTCTTATTAAAAGCAAGAGAACATGGTTGCCTTTGCCTCGTCTCTCTCTCCAACACAATGCTCAAGATACTTATCTTTGAAGTAAGGGGATGTGAGTAGGTTAAAAGCAAAATAAAGGCCTTGGATTTTTTGCAATGGGTTCAATGTGTAGGACACAAAGAATGGTGAGTTTAGGTAGCAGGAGGCATCAATCTATTAAATAGTGCCTTATTATTTCTTTACAATAAATTTGGGAGAAAGGAAATGTAGCTGACTTCACAAATACAGATTGAGTGCCTTCTATGTATGCACACATTCATGCATGGATACAGATGAAAGGCCCTTCGTCTTCCTACCTTCAAGGAACTTACAACCTAAGATAGTTGCAGAAGCAGATAAATTACATCAAAAGATAACTCTAAAACTGCATAAGGTTTAAAGTTACTAAGGAGGGCGCCTGAGTGGCACAGTTGGTTAAGTGAATGCCTTTGTCTCAGGTCATGATCCCAGAGTCCTGGAATCGAGTCCCACATCAGGCTCCCAGCTCTGCAGGGAGTCTGCTTCTGCATATGACCTTCTCCCCTCTCATGATCTCTCTCTCTCTCTTTCTCTCTCTCTCTCTCAAATAAATAAATAAAATCTTAAAATAAATAAATAAATAAAGTTACTAAGGAGGGTGTGCCATAGGAAGCATCATGAAAAGCTTTCCAGCAGGGGATGTCTGAAATGTGATTTTGTGGGATGAATATGAGAGTCAAGAGGGTAGGAAAACAAAGAGTATTTTAGGTGGGGAAAGGCATGGAAGCATGACTTACAAGAATATAATTGGGAATCTACCATCATTTCTGCATGCCTAGAATATCAATCAAATGGAGCAAGCTATCGGGTAGTGAGGCTGGAGAAATAATAACTTGAACTTGGACTTCATCCTCCAAGGAAGAGCCAGGGATATGGAGATACACAATTAGATGGATAGTTTGTTTAGAAAGATTGCTGTGTGCTAGCTACCATAAAAGTTATTTTCCAAAGTTGCCAGATAACTTACTCTACAACAATGTTTCTTAAGCTTGATCATACACCAAAATCACCTGGGTGGCTTTTAAAAAAATATCAGTGCAAATATAACATCAAATTAAGATCTCTGGGCATGGAGCCCAGTCACAAACATTTCTCATGGGCAGCCAGGTTTGAGAATTACTGTGCTAAAACAATAATGCCAGCTTTCCATGTCAGGGCAGTGATGTGAAGTGGTGGGGCCCAGGTGATGGTTTGTTAGGATTGAATTGGTCCACTAATGTCTTTCCTAAAAGTAAAGGCAATGGAAGAAATGAAAGCTGACTTGACAGTGCTTTCTCATCTCGGCAAATCCAGCCAGTGACTATGGGATTTTAAAACAGCAAAAGGACTCCACTTAATTGAGCAATAGTGATTAACATTAAGAAAGGTTATGAGAGGGGACACCTGGCTGGCTCAGTCAAGGAGCATGAGACTCCTTTTTTTTTTTTTTTTTTTTTTTAATCTGAGAGAGAGAGTGAGAGCATGAGAGGGGAGAAGGTCAGAGGGAGAAGCAGACTCTTCATGGAGCTGGGAGCCCAATGCAGGACTCGATCCCAGGACTCCAGAACCATGACCTGAGCTGAAGGCAGTCGCCTAACCAACTGAGCCACCCAGGTGCCCCAAGGAGCATGAGACTCTTGATTTGGTGGTCATGAGTTTGAGCCCCACATAGGGTGTAGAGATTACTTAAATAAATAAAACATATTTTAAAAAATGATGAAACAAGGAACTGAGTCCCAAAAGAGAAGATACAGGGGATATAGAAAGCTTTGGTGAAAATACACATAACTAGGAGGTAAGAGAGAATTCCTAGATTAGGCAAAGAAGATACCAACACCTTTGCTGAGCATGATGCTACTCTGCCTGTATCTCTCATTCCCTCTCTCCCTTTCCCTCTCCTACCTGTGAACTGCCTTCAGTGGACTTTGAAAGCTGTTTATCCTGTAACTGGTTGACTCCTGCTAGCAGAACTATCCCCCCACAAGACAGTCATTACATTTCTTCCAGATAAACATTAACCCTGAATATAATTAATTACATTTCTTCACCAACTTCCTCACAGTAGGACACAGCAAGACACACACACACACACACACACACACACACACACACACACAAATTAAATTCTGGGATGCCTGGGTGGCTCAGTTGGTTAAGCGCCTGCCTTCAGCACAGGTCATGATCCCAGGGTCCTGGGATCGAATCCTATATCGAGCTCCTTGCTCAGCAGGGAGCCTGTTTCTCCCCCTCCCCCTGCCACTCCTTCTGCTTGTGTGCGTGCTCTCTGACAAATGAATAAATAAAATCTTTTTTAAAAATCTTCTAAAAAAATTTCTAAATTCAGAGTAAGATAAGGGCATCACTAAAGTGACCCCCAACATACTGTTTTCTGGAATTGTCTGTGTCATTCCAGCAAAGAATCAGATTTTTAAATGTTGATGTAATATTTTAAAGTGAAACTCAGTAAAACACAACATTTTTAGGCAACTAAGCATTGTGAACAGAGCCATCCCTCACTGATTTTTTTTTAAAGATTTTACTTATTCTTCTAATCCATGAGCATGGAATGTTTTCCCATCTTTTTGTGTCTTCTTCAATTTCCTTCATAAATGTTCTGTAGTTTCTAGAGTATGGATCCTCTACCTCTTTGGTTAGGTTTTTCCAAGGTACCTAAAGGATTTTGGTGCTACTATCAATAGAATCAGTTCCCTAATTTTTCTTTCTACAGTTACATTGTTAGTGTATAGGAAAGCAACTGATTTCTGTGCACTGATTTTATATCCTGCTACATTACTGAATTGCTGTATGAGTCTTAGTAATTTGGGGGTGGGGGATTTTAGGTTTCCTACATAAAGTATCATGTCATCTGTGAAGAGAGAGAATTCAACTTCTTCTTTGTCAGTTTGAATACATTTTATTTCTTTCTGTTGTCTGATTGCTGTTGCTAGGACTTCCAGCACTATGTTGAACAATAGTGGCAAGAGTGAGCATCCTTGTTGTGTTCCTGATCTTAAGGGAAAGGCTCTCAGCTTTTCCCCTTTAGGAATGACATTCACAGGGCACCTGTGTGGCTCAGTTGTGAAGTGTCTGCCTTCAGCTCAGCTCATGATTCCAGGGTCCCAGGATCAAGCCCCATGTTGGGCTCCCTGCTTAGTGGAAGCCTGCTTCTCCCTCTCCCATTCTCCCTGCTTGTGTTCCCTCTCTGGCTGTCTCTCTCTATCAAATAAATAAACATCTTTAAAAAAAAAAAAGATTGATATTTGCTAGATGTTTTTTTATGAAATTGAGAAATGTTCCCTGTATGCCTGCACTCTGAAGAATTTTAATTGGGAAAGGATGCTGTAGTATTTTATAAAATGCTTTTTCTGCATCAGTTGAGAGGACTATGTAATTCTTGTCCCTTCTCTTATTTATGTGTTCTATCACGTTGATTGATTTGCAAATGTTGAACCAAGCTTGCATCCCAGGGATAAATCCCACCTGGTTGTGATGGATAATCCTTTTAATGTACTGTTAGATCGTATTAGCTAGGATCTTGTTGAGAATTTTGGCATCCATATTCGTCAGGGATTTTAGCCTGTAATTCTCCTTTTTGATGGGGTCTTTGCCTGATTTTGGGATCAAACTAATGCTGGCCTCATAGAATGAGTTTGGAAGTTTTCCTTCTATTTTTTGAAACAGCTTCAGGAGAATACATATTAAATCTTCTTTGAATGTTTGATAGGATACCCCAAGGAATCCATTAGGCCCTGGACTATTGTTTTTGGGGAGGTTTTTGATTACTGCTTCAATCTTGTTACTGCTTATTGGTCTATTCAGGTTGTTGGTTTCTTCCTATTTCTGCCTTCATAGTTCATAGGTTTTCAGGAAGGCATCCATTTCTTCCAGGTTGCTTAATTTATTGGCATATAGTTCTTGATAATAATTTCTGATAATTGTTTCTATTTCCTTGGTGTTAGTCATGATCTCTCCCCTTCCATTCATACTTTTATTAATTTGAGTCCTTTCTCTTTTCTTTGGGACAAGTCTGGTCAGTGGTTTATTGATCTTACTAATTCTTTCAAAGAATCAGCTTCTAGTTTTGTTGATCTGCTCTACTGTATTTCTGGTTTCTAACTAACTGATGTCTGCTCTAATCTTAATTTTTTCTATTCTTATGCATGGCTTAGGCTTTATTTGTTGTTCTTTCTCCAGTTCTTTAATATATGAAGTTAATTTGTGTATTCAGGATTTTTCTAATTTTTTGAGTGAGGCTTGGATGGCTATGTATTTTCCCCTTAGGACCACCTTTTGCAGTATCCCATAGGTTTTGGACTGATGTATCTTCATTCTCATTGGTTTCCATGAATTGTTTAAGTTCTTCCTTGATTTCTTAGTTGATCCAAACATTCTTAAGCAGGATGGTCTTTGGCTTCCAAGTGTTTGAATTTCTTCCAAATTTTTTCTTGTGGTTGTGTTCCAGTTTCAAAGCATTGTTGTCTGAGAATATGCAGGGATTAATCTCAGTCTTTTGGTATCAGTTGAGACCTGATTTGTGACCCAGTATGTGATCTCTTCTGGAGAAAGTTCCATGTGCATTTGAGAAGAACAAGTATTCTGTTGTTTTAGGGTGGAATATTATATATATATATATGTATATATATATATATATATATCCATGAGGATATATATATCTATATATGGATATATAACCATGAGGTCCATCTGGTCCAGTGTAACATTCAAAGCTCTTGTTTCTTTGTTGATTTTCTGCTTAGATGATCTGTCTGTTGCTGAGAGTGGAGTGTTGAGGTCTCCTACTATTAGCATATTATTATCAATATGTCTCTTTATTTTGGTTAACAGTTGGCTGCTCCTATGTTGGGGGCACAGATATTTACAATTGTTAGATCCTGTTGTTGGATAGACGCTTTAAGCATGATATCTATGCTACCCAGAGCAATCAATATTTTCAACATCATCCCAATCAAAATACCAATGGCATTTTTCAAAGTGCTGGAATAAACAATCCTAAAACTTGTATGGAATCAGAAAAGACCCTAAATCACCAAAGAAATGGTGAAAAAGAAAAACAAAGTTGGGGTCATCATGTTGCCTGATTTCAAGCTCTATTACAAAGCTGTGATGACCAAGACAGCATGGTACTGACATAAAAACAGACACATAGACCAGTGGAACAGAGTAGAGAGCCCAGATGTGGACCCTCAACTCTATGGTCAACTAATCTTCAACAAAGCAGGAAAAAAATATTCATTAGACAAAAAAGACAGACTCTTCAATAAATGGTGCTGGGAAAATTGGACAGCTAGATACAGAAGAATGAAACTCAACCATTCTCTTACATCATACACAAAGGTAACTCCGAATGGATGAGAGACCTCAATGTAAGAAACAGGTATCCAACAGAATCCTAGAGGAGAACATAGACAGTAACCTTTTTGACACCAGCCACAGCAACTTCTTTCAAGACACTCTCCAAAGGCAAGGGAAACAAAAGCAAAATGAACTTTTGGAACTTCATCAAGATAAAAAGCTTTTGCACAGCAAAGGAAACAGTCAACAAAATAAAGAGACAACCCACAGAATGGGAGAAGATATTTGCAAATGACACTACAGATAAAGAGCTGGTATCCAAAATCTATAAAGAACTTCTCAAACTCAACACTCAAAAAAAAAAAAAAAAAAAAAAAAACAAAAACAAAAACAAAAAAAACCCACAAATAATCAAGTTAAAAAAATGGGCAGAAGACATGAACAGACATTTCTCCAAAGAAGACATACAAATGGCTAACAGACATGTGAAAAAAATGTTCATCATCATTAGTCATCAGAGAAATTCAAATCAAAACCCCAGGTACCTCTAGGGCCAGTGGTTTGAGTTTTCATCATCAACTATGAGTTTAATTTTTCCCAACAAAACATCTGTCTCCTCAAGCAAACGTATATACGTATATACATCCCTTGGGCACGTAGAACCCAATTGATGGTTACTACAAGACCATGGGTTTCTATTGAGTAAATTCTGTTAAATAATATGCTTTACCTAGCTTGCTTTAATATATCCATGTTTTCTACATGGTGAACAATCTCAGCTTATCCCGATCCTTAAAATTTCAGGATACTCAAATGAAGAATTAGTGCCCATTCTAACCAATCAGCATAATTATAGAGGTAAAATTAATGTGTGCCACTCTTCTAGGGTGCAGAACTGATCCCCAGAGATAGATAAATTCAAAGTAGATTTACTATTATTTATTGAGAATCATCTTTGAGACAGGCACTATATTAGGCTGTACATCTATCTTTAATCATTTACTTTTAGGTCGAATTGTCTCAATTTTAGTTCCTATAGAAAGATGGTAGAGGTTTAAAAAAAAAAAAAAAGGAAAATAATTTACATAAGTTCAGTAATAAGTGATAATGGTGTGGTCTCTATCTATCCAAGCTGAGCTTTCTTCACTACTTTGTGCCTCAGGGAAATGCTTTCCAGATTGTTTATTTCCAGAAAACAGAGTACCTAGGATATTGGGTGCCAGTAGTACCTACTGGCAATGTAATGAGTTGGGGGCATTATCCTCCCTGTGATGTCAGGTTGCAAATCCTCTGGAACAAATAATCTGTAAGAAACATGCTTGCAATCAGTAGCCACCATACCTGAAGATCATAACTCAGTGTAAAGCTGATATAAAATTTGTTGCTTTGTGGAACCTGCATATAAAAGTGCCCAAAGGAAGTGTGTTCCTCTCTTTCCCCCCACCTTCTCTATATGTCTGTGGTAGAAAGTGAGCAAATACAGGACACAAAGACAGAAAAGGACAATGTGAGCATTCTTTAAGTTCACCAGGCATCTCTGTCAGTTATATAATGGATGCAGATGCCAATACGAAATTTTTATTTTACTCTTTTTCTTCCTTGGTGCATTCTAAATACTGCACTTTTAGATGTTCCCCAGTTAAGGCTGTACTCAGCACTCACTCTCCTTCTCTTCACTAATGCATATAATCTGTTGGCACATTGTTTTGGAAAAGCACAATAACCTCTGTAAAGCAAGGAGCTTTACAACAAAGTGGAAGGTGTTAATATAATGGGTACAATAATTCTGGAAGAGAAAAAAAAACTTGTAGCTTATAATTTGGAGTCATTTGGCACCTCTGGGTCTATTCTGGAAAAGATTGTTTAAATGAGACAATAAAAGGAAACCAATTTACAACTTGAAATAAGCAGAGTTGATGTTTCCATGTTGCTAAAAGGCAAGGTTAGACGAACACTCTACAGTTATCATAAAATTTTTATCAAGAAACTGCAGTACTTTTAATAATTCATTATTTTACCTTCTTGCAAGAACTCCTGTATGTGCTTTTGAAATGTTGTTTTTATTATCTTGGAAGGACTGGTTTTGAAGAGGAATCTTTCCCTAACTACATGGAGACAAGTCTATTATCAAGGAGTCATGATTAGTATAAACTAATTCTGTCCCTCCTCTTTATACATCTTTCAACTGATTGTGTTAACAAAGGCATCCTCCTTCCTACCTACATCAGCTTAATGGCATGGACTGGAAAATACAAAATTGCATATTCAAATCACCTTGAGAGGTTTAAAGAAATTATAATTCATGTGCTGATGTTTCCTATGAAGAGCTAACATTAACAGGCATGCATCTTGTTTTGCCAAATAGAGAATTCCTTCTAACACCTTAATGAATGAGATTCTGTAGATTGCTAAATATATAATCTGTCAAGAACCTGACAATCCACCTTAGAAAACATTTCATTAAAGAATGGTAAAAGTTACATGATATCACATTGATCAGGCTGAGCCAGTCATCCCAACTTTAGCAGAGATGAATGATCAAACATAAACATGGTTGTCCAAT
The DNA here is from genome assembly GCA_003697995.1 of Taxidea taxus jeffersonii. Classification (NCBI taxonomy): domain Eukaryota; kingdom Metazoa; phylum Chordata; class Mammalia; order Carnivora; family Mustelidae; genus Taxidea; species Taxidea taxus. The sequence goes on from RCUC01134265.1 coordinate 15,283, forward strand.
CATTCTTAGATGTAGAGAAGCCACTGGTCCTTTGTTAGATATAATTTAATTGCACAACACATCTACCTAACTGTCATCCTGATTTCAGTGAATCTTGTCAAGATAATTCTTGAAGGCATTATCCAGTGACTAAGTTAGCTGGTGTCAAAAATGAAAATATGGCTCACAGTGGGGAAGAACCCAAACCCAGCAATTTATTAAATTAAAAAAAAAAAAAAATACAAAGCAAGAAGCTTGAAGCCGTAACAAAATGTGCTGGCCAGAGCTTAACTTTCCAAAATTAATCAAATGTGTGTTTTAAAAATACATTGGAGGATTCCAGCATCCATGTCATGGTTTGATAATTTCCAAATTATGGATTTTAAAACTTAATTAACCCAGGGAATAAGAAAAGACAAAATAACACAACAAAAACAGTTTCTGCAGTTTCCTCATTTGGCGATTCTCATAATTAGCAAATGTTTATTAAAAATAAACATTTTTCTTTCAAATGCTGTATTTAGCAAATAAATTATGAATGTTTTCAATTATGATAGATACAAAATGTTTTTAATTTTCATTGAAAAAGTCCTAAGAAAGAAGTGTTTTAATATTTCATATAAAATCCTGAATTCATCAATAGAGAAATATTTTGCAAAGTATAGGCCTAATTCCCACCCTCTTCACCTCAGTTACACAACATGCCAAACATACTTTGACCATTTAATGAGCTAATCCCACACAGAATGTGCAGCACCCCAAAGAACATTCACTCAAAGGGCCTAAGGGAGAGGTGGGAAGTCACTTGATAAGTCTCCAAAAGGAACTTGTTTGTTGAAAATAAATGGGATTTTTCCCTCCAGAGAAAAACAAAAACCCATTTTTGTTTCCTCCTTCCATGTCCTCCTGTTGGCCACACCCAAACCCGACAGCTGATCTGCAAGAGAATAAGGGGAACACATGGATGAGAGGGACCTTTCCATAGAAGCACAAGAGAGTGAAGTCCTTTTCTTATTCCCACCCCAGTCCTGACATTGGCCTTAGAATCAGAGGTATCCTAAATCAAGGTACAAGCTGGGAATACAGTACATGTGTGTAAGTGTGATAAAGCTAGGAAAGGAGAAGCCTGCAATTATAAGGAAAGAAACCTGTTCGTAGGGCCTACATTTCTGATACTACGTATCCCATATCTCTCTCTCTCCCTCCCACCACTGGCTCTCTCTCCCTCTGTGTGTGTGTGTGCGCGCATGTGTGTGTGTATGTATGTGTATATATATATATACATATATATATATATATATGTGTGTGTGTGTGTGTGCATATTATATAGAGAGTAAATATATACATACAAATAGCTTTTTTGCTTGTGTTTGTGTGTGTATATGTATATATGTATATACATGCATACATAGATTATATAATATATACATAGAGATTTGGTCTATCAGTTAAAAGTCTTAGTTTACTTATCTGTAAAATGAGGTTAATAAAGTAGTTGTGACTATAAAATGGGATAATAAATTATTTAAGTCCATGAAAAGGTTTAACATGCAGTAGGTGCCCAATAAATGCTATCTTTTAGGAAGCCTCCAGATCTGCTAAGAGCTGGAAGTTCCATGTGGCAATTTATTCATTAGTTTATTCATTAATTACCTAATATATGCTGTGGGTGATGAAGTTCTAGAATACAGGTTAGGTTCGGTGGGGTGAAGTCAGGAGCCAATGACCAAAAAAGAATTCTTGAGACACCTTTGGTGCAAAATGGTGGTTTATTAAAGCATGGGAACAGGACCAGTGGGCAGAAAGAGCTGCTGCCCGGGGGTTGTGAGAGGTGGCAGACTATGTACCATGTGGGTGGGGGAAGTAAGGAAAAGGGAGATTTCAATAGAACTTTCATATGCTAAAGAGGATCTATAAGATACTGGATACCAGAGGCCTTGCCTGCTTCAAGGTTGTTTTTCCCTTTTAACAAGCTATTAACATTAAGATAGTTGGGAGATTCCTAAAGAATGTCACATATGTCCCACTCAGGAATGGGGGTGGGAGAAGATTGCAAGGTGTCAGCCCTTTGCTGTGTCCTCAGCCAGCCTTCTGTTCCCTCATCATGGTGATGTGGGACACAGAGGCAGAAGAATAATTAATAAACTTCCTTACCTACTGACAAGCCCTTGAAACAGGCAGAGTGACTTCCACCTTAAGGTTTTGCTAAGGACAAAGGACAATCCTAGCCTGACCAACCCCCTACCCACAACCAGGATCCTGTTAAGTCTCCTTTAACAATTCCTTTAGGAAACTTTATTTCTAAACCTCCAATAAGTGTCCACAATCATTCCCAAGCATATGGCCCACTGATATACATCTAAAGGGTCTCAGGAGAAGGTTTTTATTACTGGTAATGAATAACCTTTTCCCCAGACAATAGCTAGTCCCTCAAGGTCCTGGAAACCTTGCTTCCAAAATTCCTTAGAGACTTATGCCATCCCTAATCCCCTCCCTAATTTACAAGTATATAATAGACCACTCCTCACATCCCCAGGGCAGCAACTCTTCCTGCTCACAGGTCCTGTCCCCCTGCTTTTATAATCCACAATTTTGCATGTCTCAAGAATTCTTTCTTGGTCATCAGCTCTGGACCTCACCCCACTGAACCTCACCTATGTTCTAGAACTTCATCACTAAGACCTGGGCAGGAGAGTGATCAAGGCAAACTGTAGCCTTGCCTAAATCCACGTGCTTCTGGCTAAGGGGACAAGGAATGGAGAATAAAGGTTCAGAGGCTCAGATGTGCAGCCAGACTGTCTGGGTTGAGATCCTGAATCTGTTATTTACTTTGGGCAAGTTGCTTAACCTCTCTGTACCTCAGTCTCCTCCTCTATAAAATCAGAATAGTAATATTCTGGGGTTGTTGAAAGGATTAAATGAATGATGCAGAGCATCATCTGGCACAAATCAAGAGAAGAATAAATGTTAGCTGTTATTACTATTTTGACCAGCTAATGTTAGCTGGTTATTACTATTTTGTATTTACTTTTGTATTTTGTATTTTGTATTGAAGTGCCAGGGTCGCGAGACCCCCCGAAAAGACCACCACGGAGACACAGAGCCGAATGCAAGCACAAGATTTCTTTATTGAGAGCGTGCCCAGGCACGGACCCCCGTCCAACACACCGACACAGCGGGTGGAGGTAGTAGGGTCCCGTGTCCCTTATGGGTGCAGCTTATTAAGGCAAAAAACACAAGGACCATAGGAATGTTCGACCTTTCTCGGGATTGGTGCCGGGGTTTCTTAAGCTGTGCTGTTTATCGGGGATTGGCTACTTTGTCTAGGGGATTTCAAAAGCTGTTTGTCCAATGGTTGAGGTTGCTGACTTGTAGGTTAGTTGGTCACCAGGGTCAGGAGATTTCCAAACCGGTTTTTCTTCCCTCTTATCTGGTAAGGCCAGCTTGTGGGGTGGGAGGTTATACAAAATGGAACCCTCTTTCTAAGATGGAGTCACTTCAGTTCTACATTCCCCCCTATGTCTAGTGACTAGTTCAATCATGAACTTCCGTTGGGACGCATGTTGGAAGTTCGCAGTTCTCGCCATTTTGAGTTAAGGGTAGGTAGTAAGTATGAGCGTGCTGGACCATCAGCTGGATGGTACTCAGCCTTTTCTTCATGAATTGGACTAAGTGGCTTAAGATGCATGGTCCAAAGGTCAGTAATAACATCAGGATAATCAGGGGTCCTAATAAGGTCGATATTAGCGTGGTGAGCCATGGCGAGCTATTAAACCAGGATTCGAACCAGCTCTGTTGTGCTTCCTATTCCTTCTTTCATTGTGCAAGGCCTTCCCTAACTTTGGCCATGGAATATTTAACTACTCCTGAGTGGTCTGCATAAAAACAGCATTCTTCTCCTAGGGCAGCACATAGACCTCCTTGCTGGAGGAATAAGAGGTCAAGGCCTCTTCGGTTTTGAAGCACCACCTGGGACAGGGAGGTGAGGGATTTTTCTAAGTGGCTGATGGAGTTTTCTATTCTTTCAAGGTCCTCATCTATAGCCACCCTTAGGGAAATTATCCCTATCTGTTGGGTAGTTAGGGCAGCTATGCCCGTTCCAGCCCCCACGGTTCCTAAGCCAAATAGGGTTGCGACCATCAGAGCAGTAAAGAGTTCTCTTTTGGCTTTTGGGTGGCTATCTGAGCCCCAGTGAGAGTACATGCTTTCCTCAGGGTGATATAGAATACGGGGCATAATGGTGACCAAAATGCAAAATCCTTTGGAAGCATCAAAGACTGCTACTGAGAGGCAAGGGGTTAGGCCGGTTTTAGAACATATCCACCACCCATTGTTTTTTGGTACAAGCCATTTGGTACTATTAAGGTGGGGATTGGTCTCTATGCGGGCGCAGGAGTCTTTTTTGTTAGCTGGCACTGTCCCTAGGCAGAGTCCTTGGCCTTGTACAGACTGCAGGGTCAGGCCGACTTTACGGTCTTGCCAGGGGCAATGGGAGGGGTCAGACTCTGAAGAGGTGTTATAGGTGCTGTTGAGACCTATAGCCTCATAAAAAGGGGGTCTAACATCATAGCACAGCCAACAGGAGGATGTGGAGTTTGGGTTGGTGGCATTGAGGACTTTATATGTCATAACCAATAGTTTCCATAACGGATCTTCATCTATAGGTACTGGGTTAGTGGGATCTAAGGGTATACTAGACAGTGAACTATTTTGGGGGGTAGTGGGGGTTGCCTGTGGGAGTGAAAGTTTGGGCCCCGGGGTCTTGGTCTCTGAGTTTAGCACTTTGTTGGGCCCTATAGCATGGGGTTTACCAAATGGTTTTGTTAGTTGTCTGAGGAGAAATAGGACTCCATTTTCATGGCCGTTCTGGTAAAGCCGGAGTCCCCAAAAATGTCCTATTTCCCAATTTGTGTCCTGTTTCCCAGCCTCTGTAAATGAAATTTTGACCGGATTACAGCTATGGTTGGTTGAGCATGAGGGGCGTATGGAGTTTAGTTGGACTTTGATGAGGCCAGGAGGGTCTCTGGACAGCCAATTGTATGTCCCAGTTTGTTCACAACCCCATGATTTACAGAAGTAGTCCATCCAGCCACCACATTGGGTATTGTGGTTAGACTGGGAGGGGGCCGGACATATATAAAAACATGTATTTTGGAGAGCCATTTTGGCCATCATGGAGCCACATCCCGGTACTCCTATTCTGCCTTGATGCCAGGGATCCTGACTGAATAATTCACATAAGTCAATGATCAGTTCAGGCCACCAGGTTTCTTTAGGGTATGACCCTGACTGTTGGGATATTACCTTATTAGAGCTTGGGGTGATGAGTTGCCAGGTTACATTAACTGGTTGGCGGGGGATTGGATCCTGAGGTTAAGGCTGGCAGGGTCATTAGAAAAAGTCCCAATATCAGCGCCATCGTTGTATCCTGATCTTGAGCGGGTTGGAGGGGTGTCATGCAGCTTCCCAGTGTTTGCCTTTGTAGTCCTTCTCATGAGTAAAAGGATCTGCTGGGCAGACGTGGGTGTAATGGATCCATGTCCCCATGCCATCCACCTTTAGGGCGGTTGGCGTGGTCATTATGATGACGAATGGTCCCTTCCATCGAGGCTCCAGGGTCTCGTGGCGATGGCGACAGACAAAGACCCAGTCCCCGGGTCGGAACCTGTGGGGTTCGGGAGGGGGACCAGACTCATATAAGGCTTGAAGTTTGGGCCAGACATGTTTGTGGGCTTTCTGAAGCCTCTGAAGGGACTTGAGGACATCCTGGTCATCTATTTCAGCTAAAAGCTCAGACTGAAGATTAGGAACAATAGGGGGCGGGGTCCCAAACGTGATTTCAAAGGGGGTTAAGCCCATCTGATAAGGTGAATTTCGCACCCTATATAAGGCAAAGGGGAGGAGAGACACCCAGTCTGCACCAGTCTCTCAGGCTAATTTGGTTAAGGTCTCTTTTAGAGTTCTGTTCATTCTTTCTACCTGCCCTAAACTTTGGGGTCTGTATGCACAATGTAATTTCCAATCAATCCCCAATACGGTGGCCAATCCCTGACTTACATGGGAAATGAAAGCTGGGCCATTATCTGACCCTATCATTACTGGAAACCCATACCTCAGCATTGTTTCCTCTAATAGTACTTTAGCCACAGCGTGAGCGGTTTCATGCCTGGTGGGGAACACCTCTGTCCATCCTGAGAAAGTATCTACAAAAACTAATAGATATTTATAGCCATATTTTCCAGGTTTGATTTCAGTGAAGTCAATTTCCCAATATGCACCTGGCTTTTTCCCCTGCAGTCTGGATCCAGGATTTTTGGCATTGGGGTAAGGCATTTGTCATCTGGCAGGCCTGGCAATTATTATTATTTTTTTAAGATTTTATTTATTTATTTGTTAGAGAGAGCGAGCGAGCACAGGCAGACAGAGAGGCAGGCAGAGGCAGAGGGAGAAGCAAGCTCCCTGCCGAGCAAGGAGCCCGATGTGGGACTTGATCCCAGGACGCTGGGATCGTGACCTGAGCCGAAGGCAGCTGCTTAACCAACTGAGCCACCCAGGCGTCCCAGGCCTGGCAATTATTAACCAGGTGTTTGATGGCTTGGTTTCCATCTTGTATTTTTACCTTTGCATGTCTTAGTAAGTCCTGCATCCGACGGATGCCCAGGTGGGAGGTTCGGTGGATTTTGGTAAGAATTTTGAGACCAAGCTGTTTGGGTAATATTATTTTACAGTCAGCAGTTCGCCACCATCCTTCTGAATATTGAGTCATAGGCAGAGTTTTAATCCAAGTAATGTCCTCAGAATAGTGGGGATTCTCTGGCAGAGCAGGTGGCCCGGGGTCCACTAGGACAGGGGTTACAGCGGGCTGCATGGCCACTTCGTGGGCAGTCCAGTCCACTAGGTTATTTCCCTTCTGTATTGGCCCGTCCCCCTTTTGGTGACCCAGGCAGTGTATGATGGCCAATTTTTGAGGGCCCCATAAGGCCTGCAGAAGGTCTAGTATTTCCTTCTTATTCTTAATTGTTTTTCCCTCCACTGTTAGAAGGCCTCTTTCCTTATATATGACCCCGTGGATATGGGCCGTGGCAAAGGCATACCGGCTATCTGTATAGATATTGACCTTTTTTCCTTGTCCTAGTTGCAAGGCCTTAGTTAGGGCCTTGAGTTCAGCTCTCTGTGCTGAAGTTCCCGCCGGCATGGGTTCCGCCCATATTACCTTATCGCTGGTTGTCACTGCCACCCTCGCATACCGGAGTCCATCACGGACATAGCTGCTGCCATCAGTGAACCAGGTCTCCTCTGCATCGGAGTGGGGTGTATCTTTAAGGTCTGGCCGGGTACAGTGTGCATGGGCCAAAATTCCAGAACAGTTGTGTAGCAGAGTGTCCAGATCTGGATCCAGCAGCAAGGTCACAGGATTCAGGGCTGTGGGAACCTGGAAGGTTATCTTGGCAGGGTTAAGAAGCAGGGCCTGGTAGTGAGTCATTCATGCATTGCTTAACCAGTGGTCCGGTGGTTGTTTTAAGACTCCTTCTAGGGCGTGGGGGGGTGGTGATGATAAGGTTTTGCCCTAGGGTCAGCTTATCCGCATCCTTAACCAATAAAGCCACGGCCACGATAATTCAGAGGCAGCGTGGCCATCCCACGGCTACAGGGTCCAGTTTTTTTGACAGGTAGGCCCCAGGTCTTTTCCATGGGCCTAACATCTGGGTGAGAACACCTTTGGCTATCCCTTTATGTTCCTCCACATACAGGTGGAAGGGTTTAGTTATGTCTGGCAACCCGAGGGCTGGGGCTTACAGGAGTCTCCTTTTTAGGGTGTCAAAGGCCTGCTGCTCATTTTCTGTCCAAATAAAGTCCTGTTTTTCCTTAGTAGCTTCATATAAGGGCTTAGCCAACTCAGCGAACCCAGGGATCCAAAGGTGGCAGAACCCAGCGATGCCCAGGAACTCTCTAACCTGCCTTGCAGAGATAGGTGTGGGAATTTTTAACACAGTCTCCTTCCGGGCATCTGACAGCCACCTCTTGCCCCCTTCTAAAATGAACCCCAGGTACATTACCCGTTGTTGACAGATCTGGGCCTTTTTGGCAGAGGCTCGGTATCCTAGGTCACCGAGTGTCTGTAGCAAGTGGCCCATAGCTCTGGAGCAAGTTTTCTGATCGGACGCAGCTAGTAACAGGTCATCAACATATTGTAACGAGCTTATGTCCGGGTTCTGGAGGCGATATACACTCAGGTCTTCGTGCAAGGCCTCATCAAAGATGTTAGGGGAGTTTTTGAACCCTTGAGGCAGTCTAGTCCAGGTCAGTTGGCCACTGACCCCAAGTTCCAGGTCCTGCCATTTGAAGACGAAGTATGGCTGGCTGCTGGGGGCTAGAGGCAGACTTAAAAAAGCATCTTTTAATTCCAGAACTGTATACCATTGCTGGTCCAGAGACAGGGTGCTGAGGAGGGTGTAGGGGTTAGGTACAGTGGGATGGATATCCATCACTCATTTATTGACTTCCCTCAGGTCCTGTACGGGCCGATAGTTGTTGGTGTGGGGTTTCTTGACTGGGAGTAAGGGAATGTTCCAAGCCGACTGTATAGGCTTTAAAACTCCAAGTTTTAATAACTGTCTTATGTGGGGGGCAATCCCATTTTTGGCCTCCAGAGGCATGGGGTATTGGCGAACCTTTACAGGATCTGCCCCGGGTTTAAGTTCCACATAGACTGGTGGGTGATGGGACGCTAGACCCATGCCACCGGTTTCGGCCCAGGCCACATGGAAGTTTTGGAGCCAGGTTTGCATATCTGGATCCATGTCTGGGGACTCTTGGTGGAGTCTGTATTTCTCTGCCAGGGCACTGGTAACCATGACCTGGACAGGGGCTCCACTAGGATGGAGTAGCTTTGCCCCGTCATTTGAAAATCGTATCTGAGCTTTCATTTTTGTGAGTAGGTCTCGGCCCAGGAGGGGATAAGGACATTCTGGGATCACCAGGAAAGAGTGGGTTACCTGTCCCGTTCCTAAGTCCACCGTTCTTCGGGTAGTCCATGAATACAATTTAGTTCCGGTGGCCCCTTGCACCAGAGACCTCTTTCCTGAAATATCCCCTCCTGACTCCTATAATACTGAGTTTTCTGCTCCTGTATCGACCATGAAATCGATCTTTTCCCCCTCCACCTTCAAGGTTACCCTGAGTTCAGGGAGGGTAGCCGAACCCCGACTCCCCTAGTCGCGGTCCACGTCCAGCTGCAAGATCTTGGTCTTATGCTCCTTTTTAGGACAGTCTTTGACCCAATGACCTTCCTCTTTACAGTAGGCACACTGATTTTTGCCTAACCTGGGTCTCCGATTGGTCGTTTGCTGATGCCCGACAATCTCGGGCTGTCCCGTGATAGCGACCAGGACTTTTGCCAGGTCTCGGCTATGTTTTTCCTGTTGGGCTTCCAAAACATGCGCTAAAGACTTTTCCTGCCTTTTCTCCTTTTTGAGTTCCTTTTCTTCTGCACTGTCCCTACTATTGTATACCCTCTCAGCCACCGTCAGCAAATCTCTGATATCCCTTTCCCCTAATCTGTCTAGTTTCTGGAGCCTCTTTTTATTATCAGTGGCGGCCTCGTTCACAAAAGTGAACGTAAGGGTCATCCGCACCTCTGGAGCCTCAGGATCATAGGGGGTATATCGCCTGAAGGCATCCTGTAGGCGTTCCAGGTAGGCTGCCGGACTCTCCTCAGGCCCCTGTCTAACGTCATATACCTTACCCATATTGGCCGGCTTCCAAGCAGCCACCTTGAGATCCGCCAACAGAGTCTGGCAATAGACTTTGAGTCTCTCCTTACCTTCTGCCATATTGTAGTCCCAGTTTGGCCGTGTGGTTGGGAAGCTCCCGTCTATGATAGCCAGGTCAGTGGTGGGGACTCCCGTGGGCCCCGGGACTAGTTTGTGGGCTTCCGTGACAATGCGGTCCCTCTCTTCCATAGTGAAGAGGATCTGGAGTAGCTGTTTGCAATCATCCCAAGTGGGCTGATGAGTAAAAAGGACAATTTCTAGGAGATTAGTCAGATCACGCTGATTTTCAGAGAAGGGGGCATTTTGGGCTCTCCAGTTATAGAGGTCACTAGTGGCGAAGGGCCAGTAGTGATAGGGTTGGATATTGGCCTCGTCCGGTGGGCCTGCAGGTCTCAGGGGGAGGGCCACTGAGCTGGAGATCGCAGGGTTTTGGGATTGGGGAGTTGCTCCCCATCTGCTCCAGGTGCCTTGTGCCAGGCCCGCTGGCTCGGCTTCTCCCACCCCTGCGCCTGTGGTGGCAGCAGCTGGGCTCCAGGGACTTCTTGAGGAGGGAGCAGAAACAGATCCTCCTTGGGAGTTCCACCCTGGAAGATTGGTGGCAACTTAGGGTTTTGGGGGGGTTTAGCCTTGGCCACCAAAATCTTAGCCTGAGCGGGCAAGAAGGGGGCCACCCATGGAGGGGGGTTTTCGATTAGCCCTCGCCAGGTAACAATATATGGTATTTGGTCGGGGTGGCCACTCCTGGGGTGGAAGACAATGTCTTCCACCGCCTTGATCAGGCCACCATCAAAGGTTCCCTCCGCTGGCCATCCAACATTGAAGGCTGGCCATTCGGACCTGCAAAAGGTGTTAAATTTGTTTCTACGGACTTCCACACTCCGGCTGTGGGCAGCCGCTTTCACGTCGCTCCAGTGCTCCAGACAGAGATCTAGAGGGGAGGAAGGAACCTGTCCCATAGTCACAGTCCACGTCAGTTCAGTCACAGTAAGGACAATCAATAGACAGACAATAGACAAAACAACCAGAGGGGCCCAACAAGGACATGTTTTCAGAAACAGAGAAAGAGGTCTTTGGTCAGATACAGACCCTCTCCTGCTTCCCAGAGAGGAGGTGCCAAAGATTATATGGATCGAGGGCTCAAAGCCCTCCAGATGGGGGGGTCCACACGCTGGATCCCCCAATCAGACGGGCCTCCAGGCCATCACCCAGGGTCCCAAAGTTTGGTCCCCGTGGCGCATCCGCCAGGACCGTATGAACTGTTACAGAGGACAGAACTGAAAGTAACACATACAGACAAAGACAAATCAGACAACAAATGCACTCACCGCCGGCAGGGAAAAAACCTTCAAGTCGGGGTCCGGGGGTCTTAAGGGGGATCCCGGATGAGCCCCCAAATGAAGCGCCAGGGTTGCAAGACCCCCCCAAAAAGACCACCACGGAGACACAGAGCCGAATGCAAGCGCAAGGTTTCTTTATTGAGAGCGTGCCCAGGCACGGACCCCCGTCCAACACACCGACACAGCGGGTGGAGGTAGTAGGGTCTCGTGCCCCTTATGGGTGCAGCTTATAAAGGCAAAAAGCACAAGGACCATAGGAATGTTCGACCTTTCACGGGATTGGTGCTGGGGTTTCTTAAGCTGTGCTGTTTATTGGGGATTGGCTACTTTGTCTAGGGGATTTTGAAAGCTGTTTGTCCAACGGTTGAGGTTGCTGACTTGTAGGTTAATTGGTCACCAGGGTCAGGAGATTTCCAAACTGGTTTTTCTTCCCTCTTATCTGGTAAGGCCAGCTTGTGGGGTGGGAGGTTATACAAAATGGAACCCTTTTTCTAAGATGGAGTCACTTCAGTTCTACAGTATTACTTTTGTATTTTGTATTTACTATTTTGTGTTTACTATTGATGTCAGCTGTTATTACTATTTTGATTACTATTTTGTATTTACTTTTGTATTTTGTATTTACTATTTTGTGTTTACTATTAATGTTAGCTGTTATTACTGTTTTGATCAGCTAATCCAAAATTGCTCTGCCTGAGTCAGAATGAGTTTATGGGCCCAGTGGAGATGGACAGCTATTGAGGTCTGTCACTGAGCAGGGAGGGTCAAGCAACACAGACAAAAAGAAAAAAGTAAAAAAAAAAAAAAAAGGAAAGAAAAAAAGAAAAGAAAGGAAGGAAAGGAACTCAGGTTCAAGAGAGATACCAGCTGTGAAGAGCTAGAATAAGGATCAGAGCACTTTGCCTTCTGTGACTAAGCATTGTTTCTGTTTGGGAGACAGCAGGGGATGAGGGATCAATCTGTGAGATAAGTCAGTGGTTCAGAGACTAGGGATGGGGAGACAGATGAAGGGAAGTGGTAGGATGGTCGCTGCATTCTTTTGCATGAAAAGAACATTTAATCTCTTGTAGAAATTGGTTTTATTCCTTCATGTTCCAAGTTCCAAAGCACTTCCAATTACCTTGTATTTTTGCAGCTCATAAAGCTCAAGATCTCAAGCTCATTTTAAAAAAATACAATTTTAATCCATTGTAAGAATTTTCACAAAGGTACTACATGTCAGGGGGCAAATTAGCAAAGGAAGGATGATCTCAGAATAAGTCACACAGTTTTTATTTAAAAACGAGAAAAAGAACACTTTGATCTGATATTCCCCATCTAGAAACAGAAAACCAAATTTTCTCTCCATTTCCCAGAAGACCATTTTTCTGCTTTAAAATACTCAGAAATTTAGCATTTGGTGTGTGGCTGGCTTTGCAGCACTAAATAATGATTATTATTGTTTGGAAATGTTAATTAAAATGACAACATTTTCTACAAATCTCAGCAAGAGATTTTTATACCTGCCTTGTAGCTGCAGTTTGTCTTTTGCTTAAGATTCACAGATAATATCTGAGTGGCATTAAGCTGGATCCATCAACACTTTTGTCACAATAGATGGCTCTGGGGATGGTAATGGGCCTTTGAGCTATCCACCCCTCAGTCACTCATTCAGATGGGGCTCAGGCTAAGAGGGAATGAGACTAATTATTCTCCCAGTGCAGTGAAGAACTTTCTCTTGGATAAATCTGCAGTGTCTGGCCAATTTAGGACAAAAAGGATCTAATTACAGTGCTGTATTGCATTAATTAGCTCTATTTTCAAACAATAATAACAGCTCTTTGGTAATGATGCAAAGGAAATGATACCTATCTGTTTTTTAAGTAATTGAACCAAAATCTGTTGATGTTTACTTTCCAGGTTCGCATAAGGCAGAAAATCTGAGAGAAAAGACATTGCCGTTATTCTCAGTAACCTACTTTATTTCCTCTGCTGCTACTGACAATATTACTGGGGAGAAAGGACACAGATTGAAAGCAGCCCAAGTAGGACTGGTTAAGAATCATTATTCCCCACCTACCCAGGATAACTGTGTTGAATGGGAATCATGGTGGGAAGGAAATAGTTGTACCCTGTGTAATTACTATAGGTCTTTGACATTTGCCTCATTCTGCTCATTTACAAAATGAGCATAATAATAATGGCACTAGCTCCTAGGCTCATTATGAGTACTGAATAAATTAGTGAAAATCTTAGCATATTGCCTGGCTCAATAAATGGGTGATGATGATGATGTTATTGCTGCTCATGGTAAGGAGGAGGAGGAGAGGTGGATGGCAGCTGAGTATATTTGACCTATTAGGTCACTTTGTGGATGCATGGTAGAGAAATTGATCAGACTAACTACATGGCTGAAGCATCAGGGCACTAAACAAGCATAGATATTTTTTTTTAAAGATTTTATTTATTTATTTGACAGATAGAGATCACAAGTAGGCAGAGAGGCAAGCAGAGAAAGAGGAAGGGAAGCAGGCTCCCTGCCGAGCAGAGAGCCCAATGCGGGGCTCAATCCCAGGACCCTGGGATCATGACCTGAGCCAAAGGCAGAGGCTTTAACCCACTGAGCCACCCAGGTGCCCCCAAGCATAGATATTTTAAAGGAAAGCATGTGAGGACCTACTTCCCAACTTGAACCATAGTCCTCACGAAACCACCTAGTTCTCATGTTTCCAGTGCACAGTCTCCCTTCACAGAACCACACTTTGTTGGGGCACCTGGGTGGCTCAGTGGGTTGAATCTCTGCCTTCGGCTCAGGTCATGATCTCAGGGTCCTGGGATTGAGCCCTGCCCCAGGCTGTCTGCTCAGCGGGGAGCCTGCTTCCCCCCCTTCTCTCTCTCTGCCTGCCTCTCTCTGTCAAATAAATAAATAAAATCTTAAATGAAACACGCACACACACACACACACACTTTGTTGTCTTAGGGTGCTAGACTTAGTATATTCCTTGAGTTCTAAGGTGAGTGCATTGTAGAGAAGAAGCCTTGGGTTCTTGGCCCAAAGAGCCAGCTATGAATTCCAGATGTGGCACTTGTCTGAGATATGGTCTTAGAACTGTTACAGCCATTTTTGGGGTTTAATTCTCTAACCCTTAAAATAAGGATCTCAATAGTTGTTTGTTATTGATCACTTGCTATGAATCAGCATAACTGTGCTAAAATTATAAATATTTTTCCTTCAAAATATTGCTAAGAAAAGTGCTTTGTAAGCTATAAATGCAGTAGTCAATAGTTCCACATTTAACAATCAAGGGGGAATACCATGAAGGAATGAAGATTTAAAACATCAGTAGTAATGAAAGTCGGTTTTGGCATTTGACATTCAGAGATAGAAATAAAAGGAACCGGAATTTCTTCCGGTGGATTTCTCTAGAGTTTTAGCTGGGATTCCTCTGAAACAAGGGCTCGCATGCAAAAGTGTTATTATGAAGTCAGTGTGCCAAGGAGACCACAGTAAGGGAGTCGGGGAAGGGGAACAGGTGAAGGGAAGCAGCCAAACCAGGGTTCAGTTGTAGGGAAAGTCTCAAAACTCAGCCTGTTCCTTAAGGGAGCTCCAGAGGAGCCTTGACCAATAAAACTTTGTATAATGTTGAACAAATTCTGTACCTGCATGGTATGAGCTTGAAATGTGGCTGGTACAACTCAAGAACTTTTTTTTTTTTTTTCTTTAATTTCCTAGGGACTCAAGGTGTGTAATCAGGGGGTTGGCCAGACCGTGTTCTCATCTGGGTGATTAATTCTCAAAGGAAAGAATCTGCTTCCAAGCTCACTGAGGTTGTTAGCAGAATTAAGTTCCTTGTGGCTGACTGTCTCAGGGCCCAAATTTCTTACTGGCTGTCAGCTGGAGGCCACCTCAGTCCTAGATACTGCCCGCAGTTTTGCCACATAGCCTGTTCCATAGGCCATTCACAATAGGGCTGTTTGCTTCTTCAACACCAATAGTCTGGTAAGGCTTATGTAACCAAAATTAATCAAAGGAGTAATATCCCGTCACCTTTGACCTTTATATTCTATTGTTAGGGAGGTTCTGGTCACAATCAGATGAGAAGACTGTTAAGAGCGTGACTCAGCAGAGGCACTCTTAAGGTGTGTGCACAATACTTTCCCATTGTAACACTGGTTATTTTTTTAGAGACTATCAAATACACTATTATTCCAATGAATCTTCACAAAAAAAATGCTGTAAGCTAGCTAAATTGGGAATTATTATCAATATTAAAAATGAAGTTAAGCATGATTAAATCACTTATACAGAATGCACAGATAATTATTAGCAAAGGTGAGCATCCATAACTTTTGACTCTCTGTCCTGTCTTGTTTCTGCCCCATCATGTTTTCTTACAGTGATTCCCAAATGTCAGTCACTTGAGAGCCACCTTCACAAATTTTACCTATCTGCTGGCTGGCCTAATACTAAATAGGTGGGGCGCCTGAGTGGCTCAGTGGGTTGAAGCCTCTGCCTTCGGCTCGGGTCATGATCTCAGGGTCTTGGGATCGAGCCCCGCATCGGGCTCTCTGCTCAGTGGGGAGCCTGCTTCCTCCTCTCTCTCTCTGCCTGCCTCTCTGCCTACTTGTGATCTCTGTCAAATAAATAAAAATCTTTAAAAAAAATACTAAATAGGTAATTATTTTTTAAATAAGTAGTTCATATTCTCCCTATAAATACATTAACTTTAATAACAGTATTTATATTGGTACCGAAAATGGAAGAATAGGATCAGTTGCCATAAATAGATGAAAGCAAATGTTGATTGTCCAGATATTAAAACTAATATTGTTTGTTTGTGTCCTACTTAAATCCATATTGTTAGTCTAGTGTATGTCACACACACAAGAACAATCCATAATAGCTATGTTGACAAATATCTCAAAGGGCATCCTCCCTCCTGTTTCTAATTATAGCTTACAAGGAGGGATTTGGGGTATATGGCAAGCAGACCTGCCTTCCAAGGAAGATATGTTCTCTATAAGTTGGCAAGGAATTCAGCATGTGCTCTGGACACTCCTCCTCTGGCTGCCTCAAAAAGCAACAGCGGTGTCTGTCCTTAGGCACTGCTGTGACTTGGGTGAGAAAGCATCAATAGAAGAAAATGCAATTAACAAATATAATTAGCTCCAACACATTTAGGCATGTCTCTTCTCCTTCTCTCTCCACAGTTATACAAAATTCTTGCCTATCAAGCAGTGCATACATTTTGTAGCTTTCCCCTCCTTCCTGTTTTCTTCAGCATTGTTCTCTTGCTCCTTCAAGGTGGGTGCTGGCATTCACAAATTTGGAAAGTGACAGGGAGAAGGCTCCTCCTTGTTCTAATTCTTCCCATCTCCTTTTCACAAATGATTTGTACCAATGCTTCACCTCTCTAGAGATAGCTCTATTTCTGTTCAAATTCTCTTTAAAAAGCTTCCAGAACAGTCTTTCATATCATTTGGTTTTAGCGTTGCTTTTTAATGCAGAGTCCCACCACTGTATTTATGACTGAAATGTTATTCCATCAGACTCACCATGAACTCCTAGGAACATGCTTCCCTAAATCAGCATACAGATCTTAAGTTCATATTTTGTCACAACAAATGGGACAGATGTGCTAATTCTATCCTCTTATCTTCACTGACGGGAAATAAGGTTCATAAAAAATAAATATATATGCACAAATAGGGACAGAACAAATATGCTGCTTTTGTATAATAAGCACATTTGAATAATTAACCAACCCCAGCCAGCTTCTGCATAATTCTTTAACCACTGAAGAAGCAAGGAAAGAAACATTTGCTGGGTTTAAAGAGAAAGGAGGGACCCCACAGTATCAGTACTTTCTATAACGTCGAGATGGGTCATTTAAGTCAAAAACAGTAGTAACAACTGACATTGGAAAGCTGCTCTTCATCCACAACATGCTTGTGTTTGACCTTTGGAATAACCCTGATAGCATTTGCTCAACACATGACTCTTGAAAAAAATCAAATCCTCCATAGAAACAGCTGAGATAATGACCTCTGGATGATTATTTGCCACTACTATGAATCTCCCTATTTGCCTACCAGATCTATTACTTCTTACTTGTATCATTTTGGATTGCTGATTTCCTAATTCCAAACCCTAATGCCTACTCTGGAGCACCTATTTCAGTGACCCATGTAGATTTTCCTTTCTGGTTTCCTGCCCCACTTCGATCACAACTCTGTATACTCCTTTAATTTCCATGCTTCTAGGCTCCAGCAAAAATCACATCCTTCATTAGTCTTAGCTCCACAGAACTAGCAGACTAGAACAACTATCATAATTGCCCTCTAGGAGGATGGGAGCTTGTAGCTATACATGAGCATGTTTATAATTTATTGTTTGAATGTAGTTACTATGGATGAAAAGATCAAGTCTGAGGTTACAGGAGTTTCTGGTTGAAGTCAGGGTAGACAAAAAGAAAATCAGAAGAAAGAAAGTCTAGGGCTAGCTCCCAAGGGCTTGACAAATAATCTGTTTAGATCTTGAAGTCACTGGAGTTGGAAAGGGATTAGTGACAGAGGGCAAGGCAATGAGCCATATGCTAAACCTATAAATTAAAAAGCTTACTAGACAGAAGCAAAAGGGAGGCTACCAAATGTTGTTACAGCCAAGAACTGTGAGTTTTGGTGGAGACAGAAAAATATGTAGCCTGAAAACAGCAAATTGAAGAAACTATATGCCATGAGGTATGTGTGGTATGAAATGAAAATCAGCTTTGACTCATGAGAACTGCAGGAAACATCTATATTATCTGTTAGGGTCATTCTGAGAGATGGTTGAGAACATAGGAAAGATTGTTGAATTTAGGCCAACATTTTTTGGAATACTTTAAGAGCACTGGAAGATTGATCACAATTATAGTGATATAGGGTTAAGATGTGGTAACCAATGGGTCTTGGGCTTCTGGAGATGATTGAAGCTAAATTGTATGAGTCATGGAGAAAGGCAAGGAGGAAGAAATATTGCACAGGCTTTCACTTTCAAAGAGGAAAGTAAAACATCATGACTTCAAAACTCACATTGGCACGGAATGCCTGTTCTAAGAGGTTGACAGTGTCAGAGCCTAAGTTCAGGAGGACCACCCAACTCTGTGTGAAGCAGTAATGGGTTTCAAATGGGTGAGGAAGATGGGTATTCAGAACTGTGTATTTCATTGGTTCTCAAACTGAAATGTGCAACCAAGAGGGCTCATTACTGATCTAGAATTTTTGTATTTGTTTTCTGGTTTTCTTGTTGTTGTTGTTGTTGTTGTTTACAAATCTAGAGTTTGAACTCCACCTCCAGAATTTCTGATTCAATAGGTCTGGAGAAGCCTTGAGAATTTGTAGTTTTAACCTGTTCTCAGCTCCTGCTGTTGCTGTTGCTGCTGCTGGTCATGGCATCACACTTTGAGAACCTCTAGTGTGTAGTCAAAGGAGGAAAAGTTATGATGGTGTCTACCATTCTCCTCTCTGATAAGTAGGAGGTGAATTTATTTTCCTTCAGTGTGCTTGAGTGCAGCTGGGTGCTCAGACCATGTGTTTGAGCATGTAGTGCAGAACATTTATAAGGTTACCCAGAAATTGCTCATTAAGGTAATCTTAGGGAGTGGGAATGGAGGGCAGGGAAATGGGAAGTAGGACACAGATTTTGTAAACTCTTCAAAGTTCCTCAAATAATTCCTCAAACTCCAAAGGCATTAGTATACTGTGTTAAGTCCAGCTTTTTAAAATCCTCCTCACACATGCCTTCCTTCAGAAGTCCTCATTCTCTGGCTCTCAGCTACCAGGCTTCTCTTCTTTCAGGGTACTAAGTCAGGCTCCCAGATGGACATGGAATTAAGCCCAGATGTTTCAAATGCAGACACTTTAATGAAGGGACTCCTTTTAGTTAGTGTGGGTAGAGTTAAGGGAGGAAAAAAGCAGTGTTGAAACATCCAGAGCTGAGAGCTAGGGGAAGCCCCATAGCTGAAGGGACAGGAGAGGAGATTGTGGTTATGAATCCCCAGCTACGAGTTAAACCTGGGAGTTGTAATGTTTGAGAGTTCCAGCTCCTCCCATGGAAAGAGAAGGAAATAACCTAAGCTCTCTCCCCTCCTGACCTCTGATATCTGACAGGTAACTTCTATTGGTCAAACTCAATTGGAAACTAGTCAGCAAGGGGTGCAAGGTGATACAACCATTGGGGTCAGCCTCCCTTCTTGCAAAGAGTAAGACAGAAATTGGTGGAGAACAGATTTGGGGTGGCAAGCTAAGAATGACCAACCAGCACAACCACCATTTTCCCACGACAGCATTCACTCCAGCAGCTCTGTCCTCCCTCCCCTTCATTTTCTAGAGTAAGCCTGAATCAAGCTCCCAGAAAAACATATGCTATGAACAGAATACTTATGGTCCATATCGTGACAGTTAACTCATTGAGTTTCAGATAAAATTTTCTATTTCTGCGCCTGCCACTAATTCTGAAATCTTTGAGGGTATTTGGTGATAAATTCTGTAATACCCACATCTGCAGCAGAAGTTGAATGACTGTTACATGCAAGAATAAATGAATAAACCAATGAAAGCTATGCAAGTTCTCCAATTTTCATCTCTTAGTGCCTTAACAGGTCACTGATTGTGATTTTTATGAAATATAGATGAATATGGGTGTCTCGATCCATGATTTTTGCTTGGGTTCCTTCTCATAATTCATTCATCTACCAGTTGGTCTTGATACTTAGCTTGAAAAATTATCCTTTCTGAATAGAGATTAATAAGCAAGATCTCAACAACATTTGTTTGACACAACAGATGTTTGTAGTATATATTCAATTGGCAAAGAAGACATTGTAACCCTCTGCAAGTTTTTAATAGCAACTAATGTTCTCCAACAGAAATTTCTGCAATGATGGAAAGGTTCTGCACCTGCACTGTCCAGTATGGTAACCATTAGCCACATTTGGCTCTTCAGGATGTGAAATGTGACTGGTGCATCTAGGAAACTGAATTTTTAATTTCATTTAGTTTAAATTAATTTTAATAGCCACACGTGCCAATGGCTACCATATTAGACTGATCAGATATAGACAAAGCATAAACTAGGTAACAGTGAATGTCAAATTCTTACTTGCTCAGCAACAGAGGAAATGTTATTCATATATGATCTGAGCTTAAGTCTATTTTTTTGCTGGTGTTTTAAAAGCAGAGCAGCACAACTTGTTAGAAATAAAATGTGCATTAGCTTTACTCCCAT
Source organism: Taxidea taxus jeffersonii (assembly GCA_003697995.1). NCBI lineage: Eukaryota > Metazoa > Chordata > Mammalia > Carnivora > Mustelidae > Taxidea > Taxidea taxus. Next base: position 35,619 of record RCUC01134265.1, read on the forward strand.
GCTGGAGATATGGAACTGTCTCTTATCTCTATGAGTCAAGAGAAATTCATTGAATTGGAGACAGTAATAGTGTAGAGTGCATTATACTCCTCATACTTTTTCTACTTGAGGGCACTCTCTTAATGATTTCCAAAAAGTCTCTATTTAGATTTCATCCAAATCAGATGAAAATGGACTCAAATCTCAGCTCTATTAGTTAAAATTGTGCTCATTGGCAGATTTTTTCATCCTTTCTGTCATGTAAGAGAGCAATGCTAATTTCTACCTGTTAGCAATACCAGGCATATCGAACAAGACTATGTATGCAAAAACAAATGTCATGTTAGATCTGCAATAAATAGGATTTCTTCTTCTTGGAACCTATTCTTGGAAGGATCCTAGGAACTTCATCTAAGATGACTGCCTACCCTAAAGACATTTTCCTGTGACCTTAGGTAAGCTAGTTAACCTTTTGGAATCGGTTTGTCTAATATTGATACTACTACTTTCAGGGATGATTTCTGGATTAGGAATATTATACAAGCAAAATACCCTGATTTAGTAGGTGCTTAAAAGTAGCTAGAAAGATGTATCAGTATCTTAAAATAATGACATTTTCAAGGAAAAATTCAGTGGATAAGAAGAGGGTTAGCCTTGATTCTAAACCTCCAAGGGATTCCTGCCCTTTTCAGAAAAATAGACAAATTTACTTCTGCCAAGTGACTAAAATGAGGCAGGAACTATTTATTGATGCCTGCTCTCATACTTGATTTCTTCCTCTTTTCCAGCTCCCCTCCCCTCTCTCCAAATAGACAAGGAAACCTATTTTTTGATCTACTTTCTCTAAACTCTATTTTAGTCTACGGTTTAGATCAGTATTCTCTTATTTGAAATGCTTTTTATTGTTTTATATGAAATGCTTTTTATTGAGCTCAAAGTATCTTTGACCCATCCTTTGGACAAAAACATGTGTGCTTGTGTGTGAAACTAAGTGGTAGTGGAGGAAAAGAGAATGTAAAGAGGTATGGGAGGAAAAGGGTTGCTGATGGAAAGTTTGAGCGAAAACTAGGCAGCAATAGTAAGAAGCCAAAAGAACAGCAGGCTGATTTTTTCTTTATGTTGAAGGGAAGTCTCAACTTAGCATCCATAAATGATGCTTTTGCAGAAGTGATGCAAAACCCAGAATGTTCACCATAGCTACAGAGTAAACTTTTCTATAATAGGAGAGCACAGACCAAACACATTATAAATCAGTGCCACCTAAATATCACTGCACACACATTTGTTGGGGGGGGTGGGCAAGGTCGAATATGTGCCAATTGCAACAGTAGGTAGAGGTATTTCAAAGTTTATTCGAACAAAGTCTTTGCCCTCCAAGGGCTTACAGCCAAGTTGTAGAGACACACATTGATCAGCTACTTACAAAAGTGTGATCTGGATCTGCTTACTCAGCAAGAAGAAAGAGGAAAAAATATACCTATCTCTGAGGAAACAGTGTCTGTACTCAGGGCTTAGCCTCATGGTAAAAATGCTGGAGACTACATAAACACATATAAAAAAGGGAAATAAAAAAATACTTAAAAGTCTACCTCCCAGAGGAACCATATTAGTTACCTAGGGCGGCCATACCAAAGTACCACAGTCTAGGCAACTTAAATAACAGGAATTTATTTTCTTACAATGCTAGGAGCTGGAAGCCCAAGATTAAGGTATTAGCAGAGTTGGTTTCCTTTGAGGCCTCTCTCCTTGACTTAAAGATGACATGACCTTCTTCCTGTGCCTTCAGATGGTCTTTCTTCTTTGTGTGTCTGTATGTGCTTCTCTTCCTCTTGTAAGGACACCAGTCATACTGGATAGGGCCCACTCTAATGACCTCATTTAACTCTACCTCTTTAAAGACCTTATCTTCAAATACAATTACATTCTAAGGTGCTAGCATTTAGAACTTTAACACATGAATTTTAGGAGGATACAGTTTAGCCCATAACAGGAATACACATTGATATTTTGGTGTATTTCTTTCTTTAATATTACATATTAAAGTGCATATGCACAGGGGCGCCTGGGTGGCTCAGAGGGTTAAAGCCGCTGCCTTCGGCTGGGGTCATGATCCCAGCGTCGTGGGATCGAGCCCCGCATCGGGCTCTCTGCTCTGCGGACAGCCTGCTTCCTCCTCTCTCTCTCTGCCTCTCTGCCTACTTGTGATCTCTGTCTATCAAATAAGTAAATAAAATCTTTAAAAAAAATAATAAAGTGCATATGCACATAAATAAATAGAACTTGAATTAAAATCCTTAAAATATCTATTTTCTTGTAATACTCTATGACAATTATTTCTACATGTCTTCAAATATTCTGTGAAACTATAATTTTTTAAAAGATTTTATTTATTTATTTCACAGGAAGAGCGATCACAAGTAGGCAGAGAGACAGGCAGAGAGAGAGGAAGAAGCAGGCTCCCCGCTAAGCAGAAATCCCGATGCGGGGCTCGATCCCAGGACCCTGAGACCATGACCTGAGCCGAAGTCAGAGGACTTAACCACTGAGCCACCCAGGCGCCCCATGTGAAACTATGATTTTTGATGGCTGCATAACATGCTTATGTACTATTCTTCTATTTAAAATTTAAATTATATCTGCCTTATCATATTATAAATAATGCTGTAATAAAAAGGCTGGTGTATAAATCCTTGATCACAACTATTATTAGGTCACACTCCTACAAGTAGAATGCATACTTTAACATTTTGGGGTTTTTTTTGTTGTTGTTAAACCTATTGGCAAATTATTTTCTGGGAAAAATATGCCATTTCACATTCTTTCTAATTGTACATAACAGTGCTGGTTTTAAATGTTTCATTTAGAAATGCAATATGAAAACAGAGCCATAATAAAAATATCATCTGTGGGGTTTTCAGAGAAGGAATATAAGTCACCTGGAAAGAATACAGTTGATGGACTGCCAGGGAGCCTCTACCTAATGAATTCACTAAAGTTCAAATACTGGTTCTCAGGGTGGCTAAATAATTTCTTAAATATAATATGGGATTATATGGGACACCTAGGTGGCTCAATCGGTTAAGCATCTGCCTTCAGCTCAGGTCATGATCCCAGGGTCCTGGGATCAAGCCCCGCATCGGGCTCCCTACACAGTGGAGAGCCTGGTTCTCCCTCTCCCTCTGTTCCTCCCCCTGCTCATGCTGTCTCTCTCTTGCTTCATTTCAAACAAACAAATAAAATCTTTAAAAATTAAATACAAATAATATGGGTTATAAATGGTTGAGCTAGATTAAGAACCTGGGTCTCTATACTGTGATGAGATCTTTGCTGGTATACTCATCTCTTGGCCTCAAGAAGCCAATGTTGATTTCCTATTCCAAATCTTGGAATTTAATATCCACACCTACTTCCTCCAGTTGTCCTTGACAGGAGTTTATCTCAGCTATCTCTCTGTAGAACCTAAATCCCACTCCTACCCAACCCAGCTCTTGTCCTCATAGTGGTCGTTTATAGTGTCTCAGGGGAAGGAATGTTTATACAGACAGCACTCATGCCTATTTGTTGAATGCAATACATATTCAAGAGAAAAAATCCTTAATGTATCTGGGCAAAGCCAATGTTTTGCAATTTAATTTAAAAGTGAAAATGAATGTTCAGAGTAGGTTTTCCTTACCTTACTTACATTATTTGCAACACAAAATTTGTGAAATCATTTGACTCTAAGTCAGAAAGACAACCTGACTTCCTGCACCTGCATCAAATCAAGAAACATAATATAAAAAAGTAAAATTGAATCTATTTCAGACTAAGGAAATCAAACATTATTTAATTTAAGTTTTAAAAGCATTATATATGCAAATTTCAACCCAATCTCAGAACTCATCAGTCAAAGGTTAAAACAAGTCGTATATTTATATAGAAAATTGGGGATATAAATACATAGGCTATTCTGAGGCTAATTTAATTTCATTCATTAATTCATTCAGCAAGTTTTAATCAAATAATCTATTTTTAGCACTTGTTATCAAGATGAGTAAGGCATTGTCACTGCCCTCAAGTGAGAGATAGCTCTTGCTATTGTGAGGGTCAAAGAAATTAGGGCAGAGCAAGGTGATATGAACAGTAATAGATACAGGTGAATCAAAGTGATTCATTTGTTCTAGAGATTTTGGTTGTGAACTGCAGGAAGGCCAAGATTAGAGTCCGTTGTTTTTACAGATGTATCCCCAGCACATGGCACAGTGTTCACCCACTAGGTTAAGATAAAATAACTTAGGTGATCAGTGAAATACTTGCACAACAAATGAGATATATGTTTAATAAATAACAATTACTTATGATTAGCCATAGTAGCTGTCTCAGAACATTACCTTTACCCCGTGACTGTTGAAAGATTTCTTGAAACCTTAGCAAAGTCAGCATTCAACTTTCAGTTTCCATGTTATTAATTTGGTAATTTCTTATTTTAAGAATGAAAATTGAAAGTGTATCTGCTTGTTGAGTATGTACCGAGGGATCAGAAAAGTAGCCTAGAGTGCTTCCAAACCTTCTCAAAACTAACAGGTTCATATTCTAAGCCTACTAATTTCATCCCTGCAGTTCTTCTGACTTTCAAGGCTCCCCTTCACATTGACCCCATATCCAACCATGGTAATTATGGTGGTGGTAGGTAGTCATACCTACCAGGCAGTATGATGGACACATGCAACCTATGAAGCAGAGACTATCATCCTTCCCATTTACACACAGGAAACTGAGTATCAGAGATGTTCAGATACTTGCTCCAAAATAAGTAGATGGACTGGGATTCAGACAAAGCAATCTGATGTCGGAGACGTAATGCTTCTCTCATTCTAGGGTAGATACTGACACACACATGGCTGAATCTCAGTTTTCTAGCCACTGACTCTTTCTGTTTGACCTGCTTGGGGCTTTTGTTTGTTTTCTTTCCTTTAATTTTGTTTTGTTTTATAATTTGCCTTAAAGTTATGAGCTTTCAAGTTCACTAGAATTTGACACCAATTCAACAGTTTTATGCCCAGTCGCTTCAAGAATTTGTGTTATCTTCCTGACCTTTCTCTGAAATGCAATTGAATTTTTGGAGGTATTCCTATGCCTCATTTAATGAAATTTTTTTTGCCATATTCATCCAGTAAGGAACGGTAGGGCTGGCGGGGGAAGGAGTAAGGAGGAAAAGTAGCTGGCATTTGTGTAGTCATTGCATTGATTCCTTTGTATAAAATTATGTATTTAATCCTCATAACAACCTGAGGTAGGTTTCATCACCCCCACTTTACATGTGAGGATATTAGTCCTAAAGAGTTTAAATAACAAGTTCAAGGTCATAGAATTATTGAGATAAAAGAGAACAGATTCAATTCGGGTCTATTGGATTCCACATTTGAGGCCCGCTCCCACATCCTTTTCACTAGTGATGAACTCACTCTCTACTATTGAAACTCCCTGGTTTCATTTTCACTCTTTTCTGTTCATTAGAAATTATATGCCACATATCTTGTTGTATTAGTCAGGTTAAGTTAGATCATGTGGTGGTAATAAATTAACCCAAAAATCTCAGTTTAACTCCATGAATCTTTTCCATATTACATAGGCAAAGCGGTTATATGGGCATAGAGGTAGAGAACTCCTTCACGTGCTCCCTCAAAGGATACTAGGGATACTGGGATACTGATGGAAATTTCCACCACTGGATATGCCATTGGTCACTACAGCAGAGGAAGAGTACTGGAAACTCTTAAGCTTGGTATTATATTCTTTAACACATAATTAGTCATATGACAGTTTATTTTTCTGGTAGTCAAAAATCTCTCTACTTTCTTCTTCCCATACCTAGAACATGCTTCTCTCCTCCCAATATAAAGAACCAAAATGTCGGGGTTTCTAGCAATGCATAATAGCCTTGGCATCAAATTGAGTGGTCATTCTTCATCGTCTAGGTTCCTGTTAGTTACATAGACAGGAAGTCCACAGCCCTCCAGCATACATTTGATACAAGGTGCCAGATAACCACAGTGACGGATTAAAGTTGGAGTCATGAAATGCAACAGTCAGGTCTGTGCTGCAACACCGCTGGGCCAATGTTGTCAAGAAGAGCACCCCCAAGGATAGGGAAGAATTTTCAATTTGGCTCTGATTCTGCTTTCTGGATGGAGTACTCTGATTCATTGTTTTCTGTGATCCCTGTTCACTGGTCTGGGAGGTTCTCTGTGGTCCCTTATCCTCTGTACCACATACAAAAATGACTGTTGGGGTAATGCAGCCCTTATCCATTAGAAGGTTGTGACCCCAGATGTGCTAGCCCAAGTCTGTCACTCAGAGATGTAGTAGACTTCATATTTGTTTCCTGTCATTTCCAGATACAAGGAATACTGCCATCCCCATTACATACCGGCCTTTTTAGAAACTTGGTCATCTCATTTGTTACATTTCTTTATCTTCTTGACACCAAAACTTCTGTCTCCTGACAGTTAAAGGTGGGTACACTGAGTTTGCCTCAAATAGTAGGTAGAAGGGACTTGCTTAATAGGAGCTTTGCCCTGAAATGATTAATCAATTGATAAGCTTTTCTGAATATCATATCCTTAATCTGATATTTCTCCTGTGGATTGAAGGATTGTGACAGCTGTTTTGAAGGTCATGGCCTTCATCTAATCTTTCCTAAAGTTTGGAATTGTCATTCAAATTTGTCTTTCTCAATATTGGCAGGTCATGCATTTCTGGAATTTTTCTATTTGCTTCTATTTCTCTTTGCAACCAGCCAGCTCTTTTGTGGGTTTATCTCTTTCTTTCTGTAATCCCAAGGCAAATGCAGAAAATAACCACAAATACACACTACAATCATTTTGCTTTCCACCACTGTTCCCCCAGAGCTATAGTTCATCTGCTGTACCATCTCCCTTGCAAGTTACCGCAGAGCACAGTTTTATCAAATGTCTGGCCATTGCAGAGCAATGATGGCTATTAACTCCAGCCTGTTTGCTTAGTGGCCTTGCCCTTTATCAATTTTAGTTTTTCAGGGACCACATCCCACCACTGGTACTAATTTTATCATTAATTAGGACAGGCTAGATACACTGCATTACAAATTAACCTCTAAATGCCAGGGCCTTTGCACAACAAGTGCTTGCTGGCTTTCCATGCTGCATAGCCAACACAGTTAGGCAGGGGCATGCTCTATGTGGTCTCTCAGGAATCCAAATGGAGTGAAGTCTGCAATCCAACCTGTCACTGCTACGGGTGAAGAGAGAAGCCTGGAGAGTTAACATGGCTCTTCTGTGCTTTAGCCTGGAAGTAATACACATCACGTTCGCTCAGGACAGGTTACATATGGATCTGCTTAACTGCATGAGCGCTGGAAAGCTGAGAACACCTGAAATATTTGCTGAGCATTCCTGTTTCTGTCATGTGTGCCTTCCAAAAATCTAGCATCAGGTCTATGACTTGAAGTCCTAGCTTCAGTATTATTTCAGTGTCCCCGAGGAAAACAATATTCATAAAGACTCCCCTCTCCCCCATTCCCACCTTGCAGATGGAGCATCTTCTCAAGCAACCTGAAAGTTTGCTTAAAATTCTCTATGGGAATGGTGTTGATTCTGCTCACAGTGAAACATGCCTCAATAAAAATGAATGGTTTTGCCTCTACTGTAACTGTAGTGTAGGTCCATTTGACTAAAACTTGAGTACATCCTAAGACATTTTGAAGAATTTCTTCCTTTTAAAGCTGCTATATTTACTGGCATATCCACCCCCTGGGAATCTGGTTCTCTTGTTTATTAGAGCTGCTAAAATGAAAGTTTGCCACCTGATTAATTTTAATAGTTTAGCCAGAAACCTGTGGATAATGTATATTGGCTGCCAAGCTTGAGATAAATTCTGTTGGTTCTGTTGCAAAGATTTTGGCAGAAATAAAGTCTACCCTTTGCAAGAAAGGAGCACAGAGGAGCTGGAGGGATGGGATTTCAAAAGCAAGTATGAAGCAAAAGACTGTTTTGTCTTTCTTTGTGACTTCCCACAGCTACCAGGATCTGTAAACCCATTCAGCAATTCCTTTTTAGACCTCGTATGTTTTAACATTATAGTTAAGGAAGAGATGTAAGCCTTTTGTGTATAGCTGGACCCAGTTCAAAGCAGAAAGACTTCAGAGGTGGCTTGGTGAAGCCAGCTGTAGGTTGTTGTGATTTTTAAAGAGATTTGGACAACTAAACAGCATCTTAAGGCACCAGGAGTTTACAAAGGGAGATTTGTATTGGAAGAGATCTCACTGTTGTGTGATTTATTCACCTCTTAGTTGTTTTTTTTGTTTGTTTGTTTTTATTTTTGTTTTCCAATGCTGGTTCTTCCTCAAGACCTGCTACATAATTTGCAGGACTCAGTGCAAAATACCAAGTAACAAGACTGATCCCCTTATTCAAAAATGAAGGGAAAGGTATCATTAGAAGTATTAAAATATAAAGTTTTTTCCTCGCCTTTGTGGTTTTCCCCCCTTTATTTGATATTCAATTCTAAGTAAAAGAAAGTTACAATTTTAAATGATTAACATGGATCTTTCCATCTTTGTATCATGAAATGCCACTTCTAAATGCAAATATCAGAGCATTTAACTTGTATGTAGAATCACTGAAATTATACAATTCTGATTTGTGGCTTATCCCCAGAGACTGCCTGGAACTGGCAGAAATGAAAATTACAAGCCAGACTCAGGAAGGCTGTTGTGAGGGACAGGGGATGCTCTGGGGCATGGAGCAATCCATGGAAGCACCCCTTAGGCATGAGGATATTTGTAGGGTGATCCAGGATCTCGTTAGACCCAGCTCTCGGTCAATCTCTTTTCCCTGACAGTTGTGATTATTAGATCTTCTAACTATACTGAGCCAAAGTTTCTTCAGTGTAACATAGAGATAATAAAGGCCAGGTCACAATATTATTATAGATGTCTGTGAAAACCCTAAAATCATCACAAGCTATTCAAATAATGAAATGCTATTATAAATCAGACTGAAAGAAAACCAAAGAGATAAAATTTGTCTTGTCCTAAGCATCAAAATTCTCAAAAATATATTTAATGTATTATTTCTTGGACTCACTGAGGGAGAAGTAAATTAGACACTGTTATTAGTCATCAATTATTACATACCAAATTACTCCAGAAGTTAGTAACTCAAACCAACAAAATTTATCATCCCACAGCTTCTGTGGGTCAGGAATCCAGTCCTAGCTTAGTTGTGCCTTCCGGTTCAGCGACTCTCACATGGCTGAAACAAGGATGGATGTCAGCTAGCACTATAATCATCTCAAGGCTCAACTAGGGAAAGATTTGTTTCCAAGCTCGCTCATGTGGTCCTTGGCAGAATTCACCTCTTCCTTGGCAACGAAACTGAGGGTCTCAGTTCTTAAAGCAATTCTTATCATGGCATCCACCAGGATGGGTGAAGAAGTTCCAGATAGACAGATAAATGGACAGATAGATAAACAGACAGATACAATAAGAAAGAGAAGGATCAGAGTGCCTGAGTGGCTTAGTGGGTTAAAGCCTCTGCCTTGGGCTCAGGTCATGATCTCAGGGTCCTGGGATCGAGCCCCACATTGGGCTCTCTGCTCAGCAGGGAGCCTGCTTCCCCTCCTCCTCTCTCTGCCTGCTTGTGATCTCTGTCTGTTAAATAAATAAATAAAATCTTTAAAAAAAAGAAAGAAAAAGAAGGATCAAGAATGAAGTCAGTCTTTTATAACAATCTCTGTGTGACACCCCATCACTGTTGCCATTCTTTAGAGCAAGTCTATTCTATTCCATTCTTTAGAAGCAAGTCACTAGGTCCAGCCCCTAATCAAAGAGAGGGGATTGCCCAAGAACTTAAATGCTAAGAGACTGGGATCATTGGGAGACATTTTAGAAACTACTTACCAGAGAGACTTTAGTCTACCTTTGCCTTCTTTATAAGAAAGAAAAGAGGTTGTAAACATTCCCATCCCCATCTGTCACTGCCTTTGTGCAGTTCTGACCCTCAAGCCCAGCTGTTACAGCTGTGTCTTAACTGATGTGTATGGTTCATTTGCACCTTGTCCTGTCACCTTCCCATATTTACCATGATCAGAAGGAGACTTCCAGAAGCATTATTATTTTATTTTTATTTTATTTCACTCAGAATTATAATATGTAAAGAAATACTCTAGGTATTGCAAAAAGGTTCCTACATACCAGAGACTTTTCTACCTCCATTTTCTTAGCAATTATCATTTTCTCTTTGTTAATGATTAATACAGATAGGATTTGTCTTGTCCTTAAAGTATATTTGATTTTTTAAAATTTTAATTCAAGTATATTTAACATAGGGTGCTATATTCATTTCAGGAACACAATATAGTGATTCAACAATTCCATCTATTACTCAGTGCTCTTAATGAGCATACTCTTAATCCCCTTCACCTATTTTGCCAATCTCTCCACCCACTCCTCCTATGGTAACCATCAGTTTGTTCTCTATAGGTAAGAGGCTGTTTTTTGGGTGTCTCTTTTTTTTCCCCTTTGTTCAGTTGCTTTATTTCTTAAATTCCACATATGAATGAAATCATGGTATATTTGTCTTTCTCTGTCTTATTTTGCTTAGCATTATACTCTCTAGATCCACCCATATTGTTGCAAATGGCAAGATTTCATGCCTTTTAATGGTTGGATAATATTCCACATTTTCTTTATCCATTCATCTATGGATGAACACTTAATGTTGCTTCAAAATCTTGGCTATTGTATATCATGCTGCAAGAAACATAGAGGTACATGTACCCCTTTAATTGGTGTTTTTGCATTCTTTGGATAAATGCACAGAAGTCTGATTACTGGATTATAGGGTAGATTTATTTTTAATTTTTTGTGGAACTTCCATTCTGTCTTCTACAGTGACTGTACCAGTTTGCATTCCCACCAATAGTGCAGGAGGGTTCCTATGTCTCCATATCCTCACCACCACTTGTTTCTTGTGGTTTTGATTTTAGCCATTCTAACAGGTGTGAAGTGATACCTCATTATGAGATTGATTTGCATTTCCCTAATGATGAGTGATACTGAGTATCTTTTCATGTGTCTCTTGGCCATCTGTATGTCTTCTTTGGAGAAATGTGGGTTCATGTCTTCTGTCCACTTATAATCAGATTATTTTTGGAAGACATTCTTTATATATTTTGGATACTACCCATCTATTGGATATGTCAGTGGTTGTCTTTTAGTTTTGTTGGTTGTTTCCTTCACACTGTGCTGAAGCTTTTTATTTTGATGTAGTCCTAAGAGTTTATTTTTTCTTTTGTATCCCTTGCCTCAGGAGACATATCTAGAAAGATGCCATTATAGCTGATGTCAGAGAAATTACTGCCTGTGCTTTCTTCTAGGATTTTTATGGTTTCAGATTTCACATTTAGATCCTTTATCCATTTTGAGTTTATTTTTGTGTCCAGTTTCATTCTTTTGCATGTAGCTGTCCAATTTTCCCAATACCATTTGTTGAGGAGAGTTTTTCTCATTGTCTATTTTTTCTTGCCTTCTCAAGGATTAATTGACCATGTAATTGTGGCTTTATTTTGGGGCATTCTGTTCTTTTTCATTAATCTATGTGTCTATTTTTGTGCCAATACCATGCTGTTTTGATTACTTACTTGAAGTCTGGAATTGTGATACCTTCAATTTTTTCTTTTTCAAGATTGCTTTGGCTATTTGGGGTCTTTTGTGGCTACATACAAATTTTAGGATGATTTGTTTTAATTCTGTGAAAAATGCTATTGACATTTTTGATAGGGATTGTATTAAATCTGCAGATTGCTTTGGGTAGTATAGACATTTTAATAATATTTGTTCTTCAATTCTATGAGCATCTAGTGTCTGCATTTGTTTGTGTTGTCTTTCATCAGTCTTTTATAGTTTGAAGAGTACAGGTCTTTCACCTCTTTGGTTAAGTTGAAGGTATTTTATTATTCTTGGTGCAATTGTAAATGGGATTGTTTTCTTAATTTCTCTTTCTGAGGCTTCATTAGTAGTATATAGAAATCCAATGGATTTCTCTACATTGATTTTTGTATCCTCTGACCTTACTGAATTCTTTATTAGTTCTATGAGTTTTTTGGTACTTTTTAGGCTTTCTACATATAGTATCATGTCATCTGCAAATAGCAAAAGTTTTACCTCCTCCTTATCAGTTTGGATGCCTTTTATTCCTTTTCCTTGTGTGATGGCTGTGTCTAGGACTTCCAGTACTATGCTGAATAAAAGTGGTGAGAATGGTATCATTGTCTTGTGCTTGACCTTAGGGGAAAAGCTCTCAGGTTTTCACCATTGAGTATGATGTTGGCTGTGGGTTTTTCATACATGGTCTTTACTATGTTGAAGTATGTTTTCTCTAAACCTACTTTCTTGGAGGTTTTTATCATGAATGGATGTTGTACTTTGTCAAATGCTTTCTCTGTGTCTGATGAAATATTTTTTTATCCTTTCACTTACTGATGTGTTATATCACATTGATTTGCAAATATTGAGCCACACTTGCATCATAGGAATAAATACCCCTTGATCATGAATGATTGTTTTAATGTATTGTTGGATTTTGTCTGTTATTATTTCATTGATACATATGTTCATCAGAGATACTGGCCTGTAGTTCTGTCTTTCTTTGAGTGTATTTCTGGTTTTGGAATCAGAGTAATGTAGGCCTCATAGAATTAATTTGGAAGTTTTCCTTCCTCTTCTGTTTTTGGGAAAATATTGAGAAGAATCTTTTGTTCTATCACCATAGGTGGTAGAATTCACCACCTATGAAGTCATCTGGTCCTGGACTTTTGTTTGTTGATAGTGTTTTGATTACTGATTCAGTTTCATTGCTGGTAGTCTATTCAAATTTTCTATTTCTTCCTGCTTCAATTTTTGTAGCTTATATGTTGGAAGGGATATATCCATTTCTCCTAGGTTGTCCAATTTTTTTTGGCATATAATTTTCCATAAATCCTTCGAATGTCTGTAGTGTCTGCTGTTATTTCTCCTCTTTCATTTCTGATTTTATTTGAGTTCTCTCTCTCTCTCTTTTTGATGAGTCTTACTTACTTGAGGTTATCAGTTTCCTTGGTCTTTTCAAAGAACCAGCTCCTGGTTTCATTGATCTGTTCTATTGTGTTTTTTGTTTGTTTCTGTATCATTTATTTCTGTTTTAATCTTTATTCCCTTCCTTCTGTTGGATTTGGATTTTGTTCCTTTTTATTTTTTCTAGCTCCTATAGGTGTAATGTTAGTTTATTTGTGATTTTTTTTGCTTCTTGAGGTAGGCCTGTATTGCTATGAACTTTCCTCTTAGAACTGCTTTTGCTGCATCCCAAAGATTTTGGATCATTCTGTTTCCATTTTCACTTGACTCCATTTGTTTTTAAAATCTCCTCTTTAATTTATTGGTTGGCCCATTCTTTGTTTTGTATCGTGTTATTAACCTCCATGTATTTTGCTCTTTCCCAATTTTTTCTTGTGGTTGATTCCTAGTTTCATTGTGTTTCAGTCATAACAGATGGTATAACTTCACTCTTCTTGAAATTGTTAAGACTTGTTTTGTGATCTACCATTTGATCTATTCTGGAGAATATTCCATATGATCTGTACGTGTATTCTGATGTTTTAGAATGGAATATTCTGACTGCATCTGTTAAATCCATCTGATCCAATGTGTCATTTAAAGCCATTGTTTCCTTGTTGATTTTCTGTTTACATGATCTGTCCATTGTTGTGAGTGGAGTATTAAAGTCCCCTGCTATTGTTGTATTACTATCAATCAGTTCCTTTAAGTTTTTGTTTTTTTTTAACTGCTTTAGGTATTTGAATGTTCCCATGTTGGGTGCATAAATACTTACAATTGTTTTGTCTTCTTGTTGGATTGTCCTGTTAATGAGTATACATTGTCCTTCTTTGTCTCTTGTTACAGTCTTTGTTTTAAAGTTAATTTTGTCTGATACAAAATTATTATTATTGCTACCTGGGCTTTTTTTTCATATCCATTTGCATAATAGTTTCTCCATCCCTTCACTTTCAGTCTGCATTTGTCTTTAGGTCTGGAATGAGTCTCTTGTAGGCAGCATACAGATGGGTCTTTTTGTTGTTGTTGTTAATCCATTCTGTCTTTTGATAGGAGCATTTATTCCTTTTATATTCAAGATAGTTCTGATAGATATGTACTTATTGCCATTTTATTGTTTGTTTTGTGTTTGTTTTTGTGGATCTTCTCTGTTTCTTTCCTCCCTTGCTCTTTTCTTTCACCAGAATTTGGCTCTCTTTAGTGATATACTTGGATTCTCTTCTGTTTATTTTTTACATATCTATTACTGGTTTTTGATTTGCAGTTACCATTAGGTTTGTATATAATATCTTCCTTATACCCATCTGTCTTAAGTTGATGGTCATTTAAGTTAGAACCCGTTCTTTACTGCTCCCCTCCCCATTTTAGATATATGGTGTCACACTTTTACTTTAATTTTGTGAATCCTTTGAAATATAGCTAAAATTTTTGAACTCTCATATCTCTGAAAAGACTGTTCTTTCGATTCAAAATAGATTGAGAATAGGAGTGTTCTTCTATTTTTTTATTCTAACTCCTTTCACTCCATGTACATTCCATAGACTAGCAGTTATGTAATTGTCAATGAAGTTATACTAAAAACTGAGCTAATTAGGAATCTAAAGATAAATGTAGGCAGAATTCTCTTTAGCATCATGTTTTAACCTATCAAATGGGTGGATTTTGTTGTTGTTGTCATTTGTTTGCTATATTCAAAGAGAATTTTTTAAAAAATACTATGACCTGATAAATTTTCCTTATATTTGCTCTCATATCTACTGCCAAACCAACATTATTACAACTTATAATCTTTGCATGACTATCATTCTATGTAGAATGTGTTATGGCTTATGTATAACTTTGATATACACCATCTCATTTCATCACAATATAAGTTGCCTAAAGATTAACAAGAGATATATTTAAATCTCTTCCAAATATTTCTGCATTCAGCATTATGTATATACATTATATATTCTTCATTTTTTCTTTTTTTAAGTTTAATGCAGGACTTGAAATCATTTCTTGAAAGATTTTATTTATTAACAGAGAGAGAGAGAGAGAGATCACAAGTAAGCAAAGAGGCAGGCTGAGAGAGGGGGAAGCAGGCTCCTCGCTGAGCAGAGAGCCTGATATGGGGCTTGATCCCAGGATCCTGAGATCATGACCTGAGCCGAAGGCAGAGGTTTAACCCACTGAGTCACCCAGGTGCCCCAGGACTTGAACTCATCACCCTGAGATCAAGTCCTGAGCTGAGACTAAGTCAGATGTTCAAGTGACTGAGCCACCCAGGCACCCCATATACATTTACTTTTTAAACTACCACCAACTCACCTGACTATTCTTTGAGCCCCCCCCCCTTTTTTTTTTTAAATTTATTCGACAGACAGAGATCAGAAGTAGGCAGAGAGGCAGGCAGAGAGAGGAGGAAGCAGGCTCCCCGCTGAGCAGAGAGCCCTATGCGGGACTCGATCCCAGGACCGTGAGATCATGACCTGAGCCGAAGGCAGAGGCTTAACCCACTGAGCCACCCAGGCGCCCCTGAGCCCTTTTTTTAATCTGAAAAGATCAAATGACTGTGAGAAATAGGTTTTTCCAAATTTATCTAATATATCAGTTCAGTTTTTGTTACTTCTAGATAGAATTTTTTTTTTAATTTATTTATTTGTCAGATAGTGCAGGAGTGAGCACAGGCAGACAGAGTGGCAGGCAGACGCAGAGGGAGAAGCAGGCTCACTGCTGAGCAAAGAGCCCGATGTGGGACTCGATCCCAGGACGCTGGGATCATGACCTGAGCCGAAGGCAGCCACTTAAACAACTGAGCCACCCAGGCGTCCCTAGATAGAAATTTTTTAAATGAAGTAAAAAAAAAAAAAAAAAAAACCACAATCCTATAATTCTAAAAAATTAAAAAGTGGACCACATTCTCATGGTTCAATAAAACTATAAAGTAACAAATGAAAAACTGTTCTTTGGCACATATAAAAATAGTGATCTAAGGGGTGTTAGAGATATAATGTTTTAGGAATGTTACAATATAAATTTAATGGTATAATATTGTAATTGGAGAACAATAACAGAAATATCAGAGTTATGACTAATAAGCCTATAGTGGAGAAAAAAATAAAAGCAAAGGAATGAAAGGAATAAAAAAAAAAAGAACAAATAATATACAGGAAAAATAGAAACTACATGGTAGTAGATTCAAATCCAATCATAACAATAATTGTTCAAAAAGCAAACAGACCAACCATTCCAATTAAAAGGAAGAGATTTGGGACACCTAGGTGGCTCAGTGGGTTAAGCCTCTGCCTTCAGCTCAGGTCATGATCTTGGAGTCCTGGGATCAAGCCCCATGTCAGCCTCTCTGCTAGGCAGAGAGCCTGCTTCCCCCTTCCCCACCACCACCTGCCTCTCTGCCTACTTGTCATCTCTGTCTGTCAAATAAATAAATAAATAAATAAATAAATAAATAAATAAATAATCTTTAGGGAAAAAAAAGAAAGAGATTTTCAGACTAGATTTTAAGAAAAAAATAAGATATTATACATTGAATCTCTCTCCTCTCCCTCCTTTTCTCTTTCTCTCTATACACACACATATATATGTATGCATATTTGTATACATTTTATACATAAATACATATGTTTGTACAAATAAAAAAAACAACTATAAACACTAATCAAAAAGCTAAAGTATATACATTAATATTAGATAAATTAGACTTCAGAGCAAGAAATGTAACCAAGGATAAGGAAGGGCATTTTAAAAAAATAAAGGAATTAATTCATCAAGAAGACATAAAATATCTAAATATGCACTTGCTCAATAGCAGAAGTACAAAATACATAAAAGAAAAAGAAATTAATGGAGAAATATAAAGAGCCATAATTTTAATTGGATATTTTAACACCTATCTTTCAGAGAGTCTTGTAATTGACATTTTAGAACATTCCACCCAACAGTAGCAGAATACACCTTTTAAAGTTTACCCACCTTTTAAAGTGTACACAGAAGTTCATAAAAATAAACCACATTTGGGACAATTTAAGACAACTGAAATGAAACAAAGTATGTTCTTTGACTTCAACCATACTAAACTAGAAATCAATACAGAATGTTACCAGAAAAATCCCCCCAAATGTTTGGAAATTAAAACATCTATAAGTAATCCAAAGATAAAATAATCACAAAGGAAATTAGAAAATATACTGAATTGAAAGTAAAACATCACATTTGTGGAATGAAGCTAAAGCACTGTTTAGAGGAAAATCTATAGTATAAATTGTATACATTAGAAAAGAAATAACGTTTCAAGTAAATGATCTCACGTTCCACCTTAAGAAACCAAGGGAAAATGATCATATAAACTCTAAAGCATAAAGAAGAAAGGAAGTAATAAATGTATCTTAAGATAATAAATTAATAAAGTGAAGAACCAAATAGTAATAGAGAAAATAAACTAAAAACTGTTTGTTAATAAGTCAATAAAATTTATTATCTTCTAGCCAAACTTACCAAGAAATTTTTAAAAGATGACACAAATTAAAAATATTAGGAATAAAAGAGACATTACTACAAATCCTATAGACATTAAAAGATCAGGAAATATTAAATAAAACTTTTTATGCCAATGAATTTGAAAACTTGGATAAAAGGGACATATTCCTTTGAAGACACTAACTCTGGAATAAATAAATTGGCTGAATAACCTCATATCTATTAAATTAAATTCAAAGTTAAGATTCTTCCCACAAGGAAAATTTTAGTCTGAAATGGTTTCAGTGGTAAATTCTACTGAACACCTAAGGAAGAAATAATACCAATTCTTCACAATCTGTACCAGAAAACAGAAGAATAAACACTTCCCAACTCTTTTTATGAAGCAGGATTGCCCCAATATCAAAATGAGCACAGAAATTACGTACTTCAAACCTCACCTTCTCTGTGAACCTTTCTCTGCATCCCACTTCACTGTGACTCCATATAATCCTTAGCATGTAACTCTACCACTGCATTTATCAACTGTTAATTATCTACTTGCATGTCCCGCTTAATAAACTAAAATCAACTTCAGGATAATCACCATATCACCCACTGTTATGGACTGAATATTTGTATGTTGAAACCCAACCCCCAAGTGATGGTATCTGGACACAGGTCTTTTGGGAGGCAATTCAGTCAGGAGGGTTGACCTGTGTCAACCTGTGAATGGAATTGATGCCCTTGTGAAAGAGACCCCAGAAAGCTCCCTTACCCATTCTGCCCTGCGGGGATAGAGTGAGAAGATCCCCAACTAGGAACTAGGAGCTCGGTCTTCACCAGACACTGAATCTGCTGGCACTTTGATCTTAAACTTCTCAATGTGCAGAACTGGAAAAATAAGTTTTTGTTGTTTATAAGATGCTTAGTGTGCAGTATTTCATTATAGCAGCCTGAACTGATACTCATATTTGTGTCCTTGGCATCTAAGACACAATGCATGTTTGAATTAACAAATAAGTGGATCAAGGATATGCCAGTACTTAGAGACAGGAAATTCCATTTTCACTGAATTGTAATACCATGTTAACTCCACCTTTGATCTACTAGCTTTTTCAAAACTCCACTGGGTTCCTCCAAAGTTTCCTAATTAGTTGAATGTTTTGACGAGTTGCTATTTATACTTTGCAGTCAGTCCTCGTTGTCAAATAGTTGCTTTGTTTTCCAAATCTAGTAAGATATTCTCTTCACTCTGGGAAAGAAGAACAGAATTACCTATGGTACCATGTATAGCAAATTTGTTATTTTCTTGTACAACTTCACGTACATCAGGATCCTTTTGTAATAATGAATGGTCAAATTCATTTTCTCCCTATTCTCACTATATCCTTCCAGATAGATTTTCAAATATATTAAAATAGATATCCTGTTTTGTCACTCTTGTATTATGATTCAACATGTGCCAGCTATTAATTTCAAAAGCACTGGGGAAACACATAAAACTTCTTCACTCTCCTTTTTGTCCCTGCTGGGTTCTTACAAGTGATCTAGCTTTGTGCAATGCAGGCCAGCAGTCTCAGTTGAATACTTCATTATGGAATGATGCAAGTTCCCCAAAATTGTACTTGGGTGGAAAATAATTTAAAGGGAAAATCCCCTTAGCTGTTTTAATGTCAGGGAGTGCCAAGTGTATGTCAAAAAGCAGTAGGTTGCTCACTAACACAACTAATACAATATGTAAACAGGCAAAGATAAAAGGATTAGTTACTAAGACTTGAAATATCAAATTTAAGTGGTTTCCACTGATTCTCTCTCAAAAACAAAACATTACTTTTTTATTCCCTAGGAAATAAAGTAGCCTTTTTATACCTGTGTTTACATTTCATATGTGACATTTTAATAAATGTTTAAATGTTAATTCAACATTCAGCCATAATGGAATTTACTGTCTTGTTTTGGACCTATATTGGCCATCATCATTCAATATAAATTTAAAACAAAGATATCAGTCACACCATTTCTGAAACATTGGACAAAAGACAAAGTACTAAAGTAGTAAATATTCTAATAGCAATTTTCCCATAATATAGTTGAGGTCCTAGGAATGTCTTGTATTGAGAATAGTTATGGTATTAGTAGTAGTCATTATGAAGACAGGAATAAGAGTAGCAATAGTAACCACTTCCATGTCCTCATCAATTATCAGATAATAGATAGACCTTATAACAAGGACTTGTATGCAAATCAACATATTTGATTTTCATAGTCACACTAACAGGTAGATATGACTATTATCCCTTTACTGTTGAGGACACTGAGTGTTAGAGAGTATCAATGTTCACATAGTCCACAGATCCATAGCTAGCACCTAGTCAAACTAGAATTTTGAGTCTAAGCCTGATATTTCCAAAGCATATTTATCCTATGTGGGATTTAGAAATAAGTAGAACCCAATTAAACTCAGTTTTTATCACTTCCTACTCAGTGACTTTGAAATTTACTTGGGGGATTAGAAATGTTTTTCTAGAAAGGGCCAGCTAATAAATATTTTAGGCTTTGTGGACAATATGGCCTTTGTTGCCCTCAATTCTGCTACTGTAAACTTAAAACCAGCCACAGACCATATGTAAAAATTTAGTTCCCAAAATAGGCCAACCTTTGACTTATATAATCTTCATTTTTGTGTGTGTATATAAAATGGAGATAATCCTACCTTTGTGGGATTCTTGTAGTTATTTTAAATAAACATGCAAAGGTTGTAGTATGACAAATATTAGGTGTTTAATGATGCTATTATTTTTTAAATGAATTTGTTTAGCTATTTCTCTTCATTCTATGCCACAAAATGAAGATGACATGTATATTTTGCCCTTTAATAAAAAGATCACCCAAAACAAAACAAAAAAATCCCTTTAAAAATATAATACTGAGGGTGTAGGTGTGTGATATGCTGTTATGCAGAGATGTATTAATTTATTCAAATTTGAGGGGAACTTGCTATGCATGGAATCTATTAGATGCTGGAAATGCAAATATCAGATAAACATGAACTATTTTTGACCAAACATAGCAATTCTATTAAGGAAGATCACTTGTGTGCAAATAGCTACCCAAAATTGGAGAATGCATTTCCTATTAATACCGCTATAATACTTATTTTGTATTACAAAAATTGATTTTCTTATCTCATTTTTCCATGATCAGCCTATAATTTTGTTGAGACCTGGGATGACTTGTTCCCTCTATACTCTGTGTTTACTATGGATCCTTACTCATAGCAGTTAAGTGTTACCATGCGAATGAACAATGAATGGCAAAGTGTTAAGGTATAGGCAGTCATAAAGAGACAGCTTCCAACTGGAATGATCCAAGAAAATTTTAATTACCCATATCTTATTTATTGTGAATAATGCTAACCAAGATCAATGCATGTGTGTGTACATCTTGTCAAAATCCTTTTTGTCATTTCCTTTGGGTATATACCCAGTAGTAGAATTGCTGGATCATATGGTAGATCTATTTTAATTTTCTGGGGAACCTCCACATTGTTTTCTGTAATGGTTGGACTAATTTGAATTCCCACCAGCGGTGTATAAAAGGTTCATTTTTCACCATGTCCTTGCCAGCACCTGTTGTCTCTTGTCTTCTTGATGATAGCCATTCTAACAGGTATGAGGTGATATCTCATTGTTGTTTCGATTTGCATTTCCCTGATGACTAGTGATGCTGAGCATCTTTTCATATGCCTGTTTTATAGATACCTAATGCAAAGTAAATGAATGTAGCTAATAGTACTATACTCTAATGTGATAAATATTGCTTCAATGGCAATCATATTGCAACATATAAATGTATCAAAGTAACATGCTGTATGGCCTTAAATTTACAGATTGCAACACAACAAATTTATCAAATAATTTTTATTTGCTTTTAAGATTTTATTTATTTATTTGACAGAGACAGACACAGCGAGTGAGGGAACAAAAGTAGGGGGAGTAGGAAAGGGAGAAGCAAGCTTCCTGTTGAGCAGGGAGCCTGATGTGAGGCTGGATCCCAGGACCTAGGATCATCACCTGAGTCCATGGCAGACACTGAACAATTGAGCCACCCAGGATCCCCTCAAATAAGTAAGTGTTTAAAAAATCACCAACCAACTCTTATTGGCATATAACTATTGATAATAATTTCTCATATTTGTTTCTATTTCCTTGGTGTTAGTCATGATCTCTCCCTTTTCATTCAATATTTTACTAGTTTGGGTCCTCTCTCTTTTCTTTTGCATTAGTTTGGCCAGTGGTTTATCAATCTTATTCTTTTTTTTCTTTTTTTTTAACTTCTTAGTGATAGCTTTATTGAATTTCCTCAGCATCTCTAGTGATGTCCCTCCTTCCTATTTGATACTGGCTTTTTGTACATTCTCTTGTGTTTTTTTTATCATTTTTTAAATTTTATTTTTCTTTTCAGTGTTCCAGAATTCATTGTTTATACACCACATCCAGTGCTCCATGCAGTACACGCCCTCCATAATACCCACCACCAGGCTTACCCAATCCCCCACCCCTCTCCCCTCCAAAACCCTCAATTTGTTTCTCAGAGTCCACAGTCTCTCATGGTTTGTCTCCCCCTCCAATTTCCCCCAACTCACTTCTCTCCATCTCCCAATGTCCTCCATGTTATTCCTTATTCTCCACAAGTAAGTGAAACAATATGATAATTGATTCTCTCTGCTTGACTTATTTCACTCAGCATAATTTCTTCCAGTCCCATCCATGTTGATACAACAGTTGGATATTCATCCTTTTTGATGGAGGCATAATACTCCATTGTATATATGGACCATATCTTTTTTATCCATTCATCCACTGAAGGGCATCTTGGTTCTTTCCAGTTTGGTGACTGTGGTCATTGCTGCTATGAACATTGGGGTACAGATGGCCCTTTTCACTACATCTGTATCTTTGGGGTAAATACCCAGTAGTACAATTGCAGGGTCATAGGGTAGCTCTATTTTTAATTTCTTAAGGAATCTCCACACTGTTTTCCAAGGTGGCTGCACCAACTTGCATTCCCACCAACAGTATACCAGGGTTCCGCTTTCTCCACATCCTCTCCAACACATGTTGTTTACTGTCTTGCTGATTTTGGCCATTCTAACTGGTGTAAGGTGGTATCTCAATGTCATTTTGATTTGAATCTCCCTGATGGCTAATGATGACGAACATTTTTTCATGTGTCTATTAGCCATTTGTATGTCTTCTTTGGAGAAGTGTCTGTTCATGTAGTTCTCTATAGATCTTGGATATCAGCCCTTTGTCTGTAGTGTCATTTGCGAATATCTTCTCCCATTCCATGGGTTGCATCTTTGTTTTGTTGACTATTTCCTTTGCTGTGCAGAAGCTTTTGATCTTGATGAAGTCCGAAAAGTTCATTTTTGCTTTTGTTTCCTTTGCCTTTGGAGACATATATTGAAAGAAGTTGCTGTGGTCATTGTCAAAAAGGTTACTGCCTGGGACGCCTGGGTGGCTCAGTTGGTTAAGCAGCTGCCTTCGGCTCAGGTCATGATCCCAGCATCCTGGGATCGAGTCCCACATCGGGCTCCTTGCTCAGCAGTGAGCCTGCTTCTCCCTCTGCCTCTGCCTGCCACTCTGTCTGCCTGTGGTCGCTCCTGCGCTCTCTCTCAATCTGACAAATAAATAAATAAAATCTTTAAAAAAAAAAAAGGTTACTGCCTATGTTCTCCTCTAGGATTTTGATAGATTCCTGCCTCACATTGACATCTTTTATCCATTTCAAGTTAATCTTTGTGTATGGTGTAAGAGAATGGTTGGTCTCATTCTTCTATACATGGCTGTCCAATTTTCCTAGCACCATTTACTGAAGAGACTTTTTTCCCACTGTATATTTTTTCCTGCTTTGTCAAAGATTAGTTGACCATGGAGTTGAGGGTCCATATTTGGACTCTCTACTGTGTTCCACTGGTCTATGTGTCTGTTTTTGTGCCAGTACCATGCTATCTTGATCACAGCTTTGTAGTAAAGCTTGAAATCAGGCAACATGATGCTCCCAGTTTTTTCTTTTTCAGCATTTCTCAGCAATTCTGGGTCTCTTCTGGTTCCATACAAATTTTAGGATTGTTTGTTCCTGCTCTTTGAAAAATGCTAGTGGAATTTTGATCAGGATGGCATTGAAAGTATAGATTGCTCTAGGCAGTATAGACATATTGATTCTTTCAAAAAACAAGCTTCTAGTTTCGTTGATGTGCTCTACTGTATCTCTAGTTTCTATCTTATCTCTGTTCTAATCTTGATTATTTCCCTTCTTGTGTGTGGAGTTGGCTTAATTTGTTGATTCTCCAGTTCTTTAAGGTATAAAGAGAGCTGGTGTATTCGGGATTTTTAAAATTTTTTACGTGAGTCTTGGATGGCTGTGTATTTCCCCCTTAGGACCACCTTTGCCATACCCCATAGGTTTTTGGACCATATGTCTTCATTCTCATTGGTTTCCATAAATTGTTTAAGTTCTTCCTTGATTTCCTGGTTGATCCAGACATTCTTAAGCCAGGGTGGTCTTTAGCTTCTAAGGGTTTGAATTCCTTCCAAACTTTTTCTTGTCGTTGAGTTCCAGTTTCAAAGTATCATTGTCTGAGAATATGCAGGGAATAATCTCAGTCTTTTAATATCAGTTGAGCCCTGATTTGTGACCAAGTATGTGGTCTATTCTGGAAAAGGTTCCATGTGTGCTTGAGAAGAATGAGTATTCTGTTGTTTTAGAATGGAATGTTCTGTATCTATTTATGAGGTCCATCTGGTCCAATGTGTCATCCAATGCTCTTGTTTCTTTATTGATTTTCTTTTCTTTTTTTTTAAAGATTTATTTATTTATTTATTTGACAGAGAGAGATCACAAGTAGGCAGAGAGGCAGGCAGAGAGAGAGTAGGAAGCAGGCTCCCCGTTGAGCAGAGAGCCCGATGCAGGGCTCGATCCCAGGACCCTGGGATCACGACCGGAGCTGAAGGCAGAGGCCTTTACCCACTGAGCCACCCAGGCGCCCCTCTTTATTGACTTTCTGCCTAGATGACCTATTACTGAGAGTGGATTGTTAAGATCTCCTACTATTAATGTATTCATATCAATATGACTCCTTATCTTGACTAACAGTTGTCTTATGTAATTGGCTGCTCCCATATTGGGGGCATAAATATTTACAGTTGTTAGATCTTCTTGGTGGATAGACTCTTTAAGAATGATGTAGTGTCCTTCTTTATCTCTGACTAGAGTCTTTAGTTTAAAATCTAATTTATCTGATATGAGAATCACTACCCCAGCTTTCTTTTGAGGCCTGCTGGCATGACAGATTCTTCTCCAACCCTTCACTTTCAGTCTGGATGTATCCTTAGGTTCCAAATGGGTCTCTTATAGAGAGCATATGGATGGGTCCTGTTATTTTTATCCAGTCTGCAACCCTGTGCCATTTCATGGAAGCGTTTAGGCCGTTCATGTTGAGAGTGATTACTGAAAGACATGTTTTTATTGACAACATGTTGCCTGTGAAGTCCTCGTTTCTATAGATTGTCTCTGTAAATTTCTGGTCGGTGTCACTCTTGAGTTCTTTATTCTTTTATAGAACCTCCCTTAATATTTCTTGTAGTGCTGGCTTGGTGGTCACATACTCTTTTAAACCTTGCCAGTCTTGGAAGCTCTTTATCTCACCATCCATTTTGAATGTCAACCTTGCTGGACAAAGTGTTCTTGGCTGCATGTTCTTCTCATCTAGTGCCCTGAACATGTTTGCCAGCCCTTTCTGACTTGCCTGGTTTCTGTGGACAGGTCTGATGTTATTTTGATGGACCTTCCTCTGTACATAAGGAATCTCTTCCCCCAGCTGCACTCAGGAGCTATTGTCTAAAATTATGATACATCAGTCTCACAATCAAGAATCACTAATTCTGTTTTCTGCCTCAGGTTACCCTAGCTGTTAGAAAATTTAGATTATATTGGATCTCACTGATAGCATTTTTAACTTCTTCCCAGGCGGCTTTCACTTCTGCCCTTAGAGATTCCATGTTGTCACTAATGGTTTTATCCAGCCTAGCCATTGCCTGGATAATTGTTACCCTGAATTCCCTTTCCAACATACTGTTTTTATCCATATCCAATAGTTCTGATAGACAGGGCATAGTCTCTAAATTTTTCCTCTGTTGGGTATTCCTCACATTTTGGTGAGAGGTGGTTGAGGGGCTGTGTAGCTGAATATATCAACTGCAGTCCAGGCAAGGTGCACCTAGAATGCTTCTGAGCAATCAGAAGTCACCACTAAAAAGAATGAAAAAGAGAGAGAGAGAGAGAGAGAGTGAGAGAGAAGACCCAGCCAGAATGGGCCCCAACGGTAAGATTTTTAAGGCATACAAATAAAAATGGGCAAACAAACAAAAAGACTGACAAAAGTAAATGACAAGAAAAGAAACCAGCCAAAATGAACCCCAAGGATAAGATTTATGTCAAATAAAAAATAAAAAAAATTTTAAAAAAAAGGTTATTATGGAATTTGTTGTGTTGAACCTCTCTTTATAATGGTAAATAGGTTAAAAAATTAAAAAGAATGAGAACAGTGAGAACAAATTAAAAACAAAAGTTGTATCTATGAAATATACACATTTTAGGGCAATATCAGGAGCTTAGTATCTTCTTTTCCCCTGATATTGGGGTTTTACAGTTTTTTTTTTTAAGATTTTATTTATTTACTTGACAGACAGAAATCACAAGCAGGCAGAGAGGCAGGCACAGAGAGAGGGAGAGGCAGGCTCCCTGCCAAGCAGAGAGCCCCATGCGAGGCTTGATCCCAGGACCCTGGGATCATGACCTGAGCTGAAGGCAGAGGCTTTAACCCACTGAGCCACCCAGGCGCCCCAGGGTTTTACAGTTTTATGGGGACCCTATGGTGGTTATCCTCAAGTTTTTTCAGCTTGCTTTCTGTGGGAGGGGCCTGCTGCATTGTTTTTCAGTCAGTCTTGCTTGGGTTGAGTCCTCCTGCTCCCTATCAAGGGGCTGGGGTCTGTGGAAACCGGTTTTTCAGGCTTTTGTTCTCTGGAGGTTTTTGTTCTTTGGCAGCTTTTTGCCACTTTTCGGAGGTTTAATGGAAAGCAAACTACACCCAGACATCCATCTCAGAGAGAACCCTCAGTCTGCTCCCTTCTGGGTGGTCCAGAACACAGACTCCCCCTCTGCAAACTCCGCTGAGCCATGCAACCTCTCACAGTCAGTGCACATCCCCAGCCACCATCTCAGGGGTCACCCAAAGTGCCTGCTTGTCTCTGCATCCCCATGCCACTACAACCATGAACCATGAGCGATATTGGTCCAGGGAGTCCACTTCCAGTGGCTGCCTTTGCTAGGACTGCTGTCTGGGGTCCAGATCTCAGGGTTTCGCAGGTTGCTGCCCACCCAAGAAATCCCAACCAGAGACAGTGCGTTGTGTTTTTCAAGCCTGGGTTGGGGCTGTTCAGACTCTCGGCTGGTCGTAGAGAACACTGGCTAGTGCCCAAATGGAGCTCTCTTAGGCGCCAGTGGGGAGTGCAGTTCAGATCCCAGTTGTGCAGTGCATACCGAGCACAAAAGGCTGTGGTTCTAGAGAGTGCGAGCTGGCGAACACATCAGACTCCCTCACGCACACCTGCAGAAGTGCACCTATCCCAGCACTGGTGCTAGCAGTGGAAAGCCGGGGGCTCAGGGACCAATGGCCTGGAGGCTTTGCCGCACTGTCTCTGGCATGGATGGTCTCTGGTGGTGGCTATCCTGGGTCTGTGGTCTTATGCCCATGCCCATGACTGTCCAATTCCACCAGTTGTCCCTTAAGATCTTTTGCTCTTTTTGAGTGCTTTTAACCAGACTCCAAGTTAATTCTGGTCCCCAATCACAGGGCACTTTCCTATTGGGGTATTACTTTCCAATGGGTCGCTTCTGGTGGCTCCCTCCCCCTTCTGTTTATCCTCCAGTATCAGTCCAATTGTTCACACTCTGCTTTACCTCTCCACTGGCATCTTCTGCCCCCATAGAGATCCAGAAGTGTATAATCCTACATCTCAGGCTGGCTTTATGGGTGTTCAGAGTGTTCTGGTAGATAATTAGCTCACTTTAGGGGATTGGTTGAAACAGGGTCTCCTACTTGCCTGCCATCTTAACCCCTTCCCCACCAACTGTTATGAAGCATCTTTTGTATGCTTGATATAAGTGGCTTATAACATAGAAGTTAAGAGCAGGGGAGATACTAGCCTGCATACCAACCTTCTAACTGTGAGCTTGGGCAAAAATACTTAACCTCTCTATGCCTTATTTTCCTCTACCATAAATAAAGTTATACTCACTTCACAAAGCTGCTTTGAGAATTGCAAAATATTATTTTATCAAAAGAATTCATATAATACCCAGCATGTAGTATAAATAATGGCTAGGATGATAACCAATGCTGACTATTTTGATAATAGTGATAAATGGTAACATTTGGAATGGGATTGGCTGAAAGCAAAACAATAATAGTGGGCTAAAGATTTATAGGGTTTTTAAGAAAATTTTTATCTTTTTATAAACATATAATGTAACCCCACTACCCTCTCCCGACACCCCTCCCCCCTGCCCCCCTCAGTTTGTTTTGACATTAAGAATCTCTTGGTTTGTCTCCCTCCTGATCCCATCTTGTTTCATTTATTCTTTTCCTACCCCCTTAACCACCATCCCCCATTGCATCTCCACTTCCTCATATCAGGGAGATCATATGATAGTTGTCTTAAGATTTATAGGTTTTTGGTAAGTTTTTTCCACATAACAAAAAAATTTCAGATTTAGGCTATTGCTGACATTAATTCAAGTGCTCTGCGATGTCTTCAGAGTGCTTTCTCCCATCCTCATCTGCCATATTTTAGCCCATACTATTCAATATGTGGTCCATTGGTCAGCAACATTAGCATTACCAGGTACTTGTTAGAAATATAAACTTACGGGCATCGTGTTAACCTATGGAATCAGAACCACATCTTCCTAGTTGTTTTTCTTATTCATGTTAGCATGTGAGAACAACAGCTTTAGCCCATGTTTTCGTCCTCATACTTGTTCCCTCATAGCAGCAAGATGGCTTCTGTAGGAAGAATGACTCAATTGAGTAGGGGTTTTTGCTTTTTTTTTTTTTTGTGGGAACGTATGTAGGACAGCATGTCTGGAGTGCAGTAAAGAACAGAGATAAAATGGAAATGGAAACTACTGTAAGGACAGTTGTTGAATCCTAGACAGGGAAAAGAGGTGAAAGATTGGGAGGAGACTTACACATCAGGCCCAGAATTTGAATGTTAATTATCAGAGGATTAGAACAAGACCAGAATTGTATTTCCAGGGAATGAGTTTAACAGCATTTAAGAAAGACCTTTATGGACCCCAATTCTCTTAGTTTGCCCATGGAGTGCCCATGGAGATATATATATATATGTATATATATATATATGATATATATATATATATCATATATATATATGATACATATATATATATATATATATATATATATCATATATATATATGATACATATATATATATGTCATATATATATCCATGCAAATGGTGCAGCTGGCACCACAATCCCATTCTGTGTTCCCAGTTTTGTCTTAACAATATATTATTATAAACCACTATCACCAAGAATAGACAACTTTTTAATGTCTCTAATCACGGTTGAGATAAGACTTCAAGGCTTGAAATACCAACTGAAGATTCGGTGTAAAATAAATAAATATAAATATAACCATGCACTGTGGTTCAAAAGATGTGGCTTGCTAGCTGATTTATTTTGCTGGCCTAAGAAGCAGTCCATTTTGGATTTTAGCACCGTGGATTTTTCTGAAAAAATTTAAGAAGGCTTTAAGTTCCAACGGATCCTTTCCCCACATGCTTGAGGTCAAACTTTAGAATTCAAGTTTCCTCTCCTAGGGCTACTTCATTCCTGTACAATGCATGACAAGAAAGTTAAGAGTAACGCCAACAATTTTACTCCAAGTACTGGTGACACAAACTGTACTCCACTAATAGTGGCCATATTTTCATTTTTTAAAAATACTTTATTGGTCTATAATTGAAATACAAATAACTTTACATATTTAGTGTGTGAAATTTGATGTGTGGATCTGTGCAAACACCTTTGTTACCATCACCACAAAGTAACGTGCATAGCTAACATCTTCCAGAATTACCTTATGTTTTTGTTGTTGTTGTTTTGTCTTTTGTGGTAAGAACACTAAATATGAGATGTACTCTTAACAAATTTTGAAGTTCACAATACCATATTGTTAATTATAGGCACTATGCTGTCCAGCAGATATGCAGAATTTATCTAGCACAACAAATTTTATACTCATTGAATAACGGCTTCCCATTTCCCCCACTGCCAGCCCCTGACTTCCACTACTGCATTCGTTGCTTTTAGGAGTCTATTTTAGAAGGGATGCCTGGGTGGCTCAGTTGGTTAAGCAGCTGCTTTCTGCTCAGGTCATGATCCCAGCGTCCTAGGATCAAGTCCCACATCAGGCTCCTTGCTAGGCAGGGAGCCTGCTTCTCCCTCTGCCTCTGCCTGCCTGTGCTCGCTCGCTCTCTCTCTCTCTCTCTCTCTAACAAATAAATAAAATCTTTAAAAAAAAAAGAGTCTATTTTAGATACTTATACAAGTGAAATCATGCAGTTTTTGTCCTTCTGCGATTTGCTTCTTTCACTTAGCATAATGTCTTCCAGGTTCATCCATGTAGTTGCAACTGGCAGGATTTCCTTCTTTCATAAGGCCTAATAATATGCCCTTATACGTATGTACCATGTTTTAACCATTCGTCCATGGACACATTTTGTCAGAACTTAAGTTTCCATATATGTGTGCACGTGTGCTAAGGGATAAAATATCTCCCATGTTGTTATTTTAAGCAATATTTTTCTTATAAAATATTTCAAATATATGGAAAAATTCAGCCTTTCAATACATTGTCATTTTTGTTTCAAATATTAACAATTTAAAAATACCGAAGTCCCCTTTATACTCTTTACCTCTTCTATCCACCCTTGCCTTCAAACTAACTTGTCATACAAGTCCCTTTCCTATCAGATTCTATCTAAATACCATTCCCTACATTTGGCTCCCAGAATGTCATCCATGCAAACAGTGTCTCCAAGAGCTGCTCAAAACAGGTCAATGTATTTCTTTCCCCTTCATGTTTATACTTGTATGCAGATATATGTTAATTCTAAAGGGATACTAATGTTTGCTTATTTGTAAACTTTAAATAAATGCCATCATGCTGCTTGTATTCAGTGAACTAGGGTAAAGCAGGTTGCTTTTCTTTTTTTAAAGATTTTATTTATTTATCTGACAGACAGAGATCACAAGTAGGCAGAGAGGCAGAGGAAGGGAAGCAGGCTCCACGCTGATCAGAGAGTCCAATGCGGGGCTTGATCCCAGGACCCTGGGATCATGAGCTGAGCTGAAGGCAGAGGCTTTAACCCACTGAGCCACCCAGGCGCCCCAAGCAGGTTGCTTTTAAAAAGCCAGACATCTTGGTGGTTTCACAGTCTTAAGGTTTTTCAAGTTTGCAGAGCAATCATGGAAAGGTGTTCATGAGTGTAGGTTGGACCTCTTCTGAGGTTATTCCAACACCCTGCATTAGCTTTCTGCTGCTCCATAACTAACCAGCACAAACTTAGCAGCTTTAAACCATACTCTTGTATTAGCTCAGCTCCATAGGTCAGGAGTACAGACACAGCATAACTGGGTTCTCTACTCAGGATTTTCCAATGGAAAATTCAAGATACTGGCCAGGTTGCTCTCTTCTCTGGAGGCTCTAGGGCTTTTGCTCTCAAGCTCATTCAAGTTAATGGCTTAAGTCACGTTCATGCTGAGTGATTAAGATCTCAATTTCCTTGCTAACTTTCAGCCAGGATCATGATCAGATCATAAAGGCCACCCTCCTTCCTTTCCTGCCTCCTCCATTTCAAAGCCAGGACACCCCTCAGGTCAGGTCCTTCCTAAATTTCAAAACTCCAGGAAGAACACCTGTGATACCCTTTTAAGGTATCACCTGATTAAGTGTGACCAACCAAAGATCATCTCCCTGTCCTAAAGTCAACTAATTTGGGCCTTAATTACTTTTGCAAAATCCCTCATGGTAGCTCCGATATTAGTGTTTGATAAATACACCAGAGAGTAGAATAAATCTTGGAAACCATTTTAAAATCATGCCTCCGAATTTCTAAACCAGTTTTTCAATGTGTAGCTTCCAAAGTTGTCCTGGGCATCAACATCCCAGTCCATCTGAAGGGGACAAAAGTATAAAGAATTTATAACACTTTTTTGTAGGCTGAGGCTAGAAGTAGTATATATATTTCTATTGGAAAGAAATTAGCCATCTGTCTCATCCTAAGAAGGAAATGTAAATTTTTAAAGAGATTTTATTTATTTATCTGAGAGAGAGCATGAGCAGCGGGGAGAGGGCCCTAGGGCTCAATCCCAGGACTCTGGGATCACGACCTGGGCCAAAGACAGACACTTCACTGACTGAGCCACCCAGGTGCCAGAGTAGGAAATAGAATTGAATTTTGGTGGATAGCAGGCTGTTTCTGTATTCTTCATGAATTTGAAGTTACCTCTCTCTTTCTTCCACTGTGTCTGGGGTTTACCTTTCCAGGTCTGGTGGTTTTGTGTTTAGGTCCACCAATCCACGAAACTCACTGTGCAGAAATTAAATAAGAAGCAACTCATGTGAGGGTCTGTTTAGAAGCTGTGTGTTCTTGGCGTTTCCTGGCAGAGAGCTTCATATAGGCTCAGTTGCAGGCAGCATTGGCAGTGAACTTCTAGTCTCACCAGCTTCCCATACTTGTGGAAGTACTTACCATTCTCACCTGGTTCAGTCCTTCAACTTCGTGTAGGTTCATTTTTTAAAAATTTGTAATTTCACTGGGAGTCAAACTCATGGCCTCAGCTTCCTTTCTCTGCTTTTACACTTTGATGTCAACAAATCTACAGTTTCCCTTCTGATCACAGCTTTATTTCCATTGGCTCTTCGGCCAATGGAGATATTTATCTTAATTTTGAGAGTTCTCTTTTTATATTTTAACTTGCATTGGTTTATGAGGAAGAGCTACAAATTCGAAATTAAACTCACAAATGCCATCTTCATCAGAAATACATGAAAATCCCTTATGGGTTTGTTTCTATTGCCTATTTTTTTCCCTGTTCTTTGGTTCATATTTCCCTGTATCATTGTATTAGTTTCCTGAGCCTGCTGTAACAAAAGGTAGCAAACTAGATGGCTTAAAGCAACAGAAATTTATTCTATCATGGTTCTATAGGCTAGAAGTCCAAAATTACGGTATTGGCAAAGCCATATTCTCTCTGCAGAGAATGTGTTCCATGTGTTTGTTTTCTTTAGCTTCTGGAGTTGCCAATAAAACTTGGCATTTCTTGGCTTACAGATGCATTAGATTTCTGCTTCAAATGTCATGTGGCATTCTCCCTGTGTGTTATGTGTCTCTTTCTATAATGATACGAGTAATACTGGATTAGGGACCAGCAAATGGAGTATAACCCAACCTGAACTTAATTATACCTGCAAAGACCCTATTTCCAAATCAGGTCACATTCATAGGCACCTGGGGTAAGGATTTCAACATATTTTTGGTGGGACACAATTTTACCTCCAACACTCTTCATGTGACTTTTTAACTGAATGCCAGAAATTTTATCTGAAAAACTATAAAAATAATTTGAGACCTACGATATATTACCTTCCTCCAAAGAAGATTACATTTGATTCCTGTGAGTGGCTAAAGGCCTAATAAGCAATCAAGGATCAGCTTAATCTAATTTCAGTGTTTTAGATAATTCAAAACTGGCCTTTAGTTACTATGAGAACTAATCTACTTTATCTGTTCACACTTACTACAAATTATAGCCATTTTTAGTGTAAGCCTAAGATAGGAGAGTTTTATTAGACCTTTCTGCCAAGTTTGGTGGGTCCAGAACTCTGTTTTTTGTACTTATAGCCTGAGAAGTGATCCAAAATAGTGTTCAACTTCTATTCTTTTTAAAGTCAGTAATTGTCCACTCGGGGAAAGTGTCCCTAAGTTTAAGTCTTACCTCTTTGGGTTTCTCTCTAGGATCCTAACTTCTCACTACCTTTTTGATTTTCTCATGTCTCCAAGGCATATTTTTAAAATATATTTTGTCTAATTTATCAGTATTTTTAGATGGCAAGATGATTGACACAAATTACTTGGTCTCTTAATATTCTGGATATAATTCTAATGTTTAAATATTCACTATCAAATATATGTTATCTCATAATAATGATCAGGGGTGTTTTACATGTTAACATTTTGTCACATTTCAAGGAGAAAAAAGTATTACAGGAGCAAAATGTTGCCATAATTAACAAGGATAGTAAAAGTTCTTAATTTTATGAATGGAAAATTATTAAAAACTTTAAGATAGTTCAAAAACAGAAATAATTTGACATTTAATACAAAAAAATGAGAGAATTAAATATTAGGGAAAACTATTATTTTGAGCTAACAGATGTCTTTAAGATACAATTAATATTATAAGAAAAAGTAATAGAAATTAGAACATATCCTAACTTAATACATAATTTTTGATGTATTAGCCTTCAAAAATTAAATTATACATGTATATGTATTTTAAATTATTTAACTGAATTAAGGCCAGGAGTCATGAAAAATCCCTTTTTGGGAATTCTTAACATCTGGCAAGTATGAATTAATAGCAGAATGTCAAGTCTGCTACCTTCAAGTTTCAAAGGGAGGAATAATTCCATATTGTGTGTGCAACTATATCCTTTATAAATTATCTTTGATCCATATATCTTAAAGACTATAAAGAATATGAAATAAAGAGTGTTAAAGCAAATTATCTTTCCTAAAAATTCACGTTCCTAAAGCATCCAAGCTGAAAAGCGAACATCTATTTAGAATCACAAATGTGCAGTATAATGATTACAGAAACAATCTAGCAGGTGTCAGCTGAGGAATTGTCCTTCCACTGTAATGCCAAACCAACATAATTTGGTCACTAAAATGTTAACACTAAAAGTTAAATAATGGTTAAATTTGTGGTAATACTTAAGATTTATTCCTGTATCCTTTAAGTTCATTCTATGATGGAAATAGTGAGTTTCAGCTGACTATTGTTTTTAACATTTAGCCATCTGGCATTTGGCTAAAAAGCACATTCAGTTGCATGTCAGAATATATATTCATATGTTAAACCAATTTCCCTTGCATCTCCTATTTATATAGTATATGTTGGTGGTGCTTAACTTTAAGTTTTGGTCCATTGCTGTTAAAATATTGATTCAGGAACATAAAGACCTAGAGGACCAGGAATCTAATAATTTGGGCCTTAAACTGAGTATACTAACTATTATGAACTGAATGTGTACCCCCTAAATTTTATATGTTGAAATCTTAGCTCCCAGTGTCATAGTATTAGGATGTAGGGCTTTTGGGAGGTGATTTGGTCACGAGGGTGGAGTTCTCAGGAATGTGATTAGTGGCCTTAAAAAGAGAACCCAGAGAGCTTTCTCGTTCTTTCTGTGTTATAATGACAGTGAGAATAGCCATTTATGAACCTGGAAATGGGTTTTCACCAGACACAAAATCTGCCAGTGCCCTCATCTTTACCAGCTTCTAGATTTACCAGCTTCTAGAACTGTGAGAAATAAGTTTCTTGAAAAGCCACCTAGTCTCTGGTATTTTTTTATAGGAGCCCAAATAGACTAAGACACTAACAAATGATAATCAGAGTCATCTATTCTTTAATATTGAAAAGTGAGGTTATGTGTGTGTGACATATGCATGCCTTAGGGTGTTTGGTGCAGTCTGAACACTTAGGGCCAGATATTTCATCTCCGAGCCCATCCGTAGCTGGAACCTGAGCATATCATATGGGCCAGGTAATTAGAGGCTCTAGGACAGGATTACAAACCCTGAGAAAGTGACACAAATATTCAGGGGCACTTGAGGAAGTATTACTGGCAGCAGCATTTGCATTAAGAATGCAGCTATTGAGGGGTTGTGAATATGGTAGATGGTGGCAGCCTAATTTTCAGTCTTTCTGAATATCAACATACAGGCAGAAAGGGTAACTGGATAACAAAACTAAAATCCTACAGGCAATCTATTAAAAAAAAAAAAAGGTGAGCACGTGGGTGGCTCATTTAAGCATCTGCCTTCGGCTTAGGTCATGATCCCAGAGTCCTGCATCAGGCTCCCTGCTCAGTCAGAGTCTGCTTCTCCCTCTATCCCGCACCCCTGCTTGTAATCTCTCCCTCAAGCTATCTCTCAAATTAAAAAAAAAAAAAAAAAAGTGATGAGACACCCCCTAAACTCCAACTACAATGGGTAAAGACAAACTACCAATAAGCATTTGATCTGCACAGTGATCATCTCTGCAGATGAGAAAGCAGAGGGAAGTAACAAGGCATCTAATGGACCTAAGAATCTCAAATGTACATTTGAGTAGAATCAAATGTATATTTGAGTAGAATTTGAGTAGAAATGTATATTGAGTAGAATCTCAAAATGAATAATAAGTATTCACTAGAAAGCATAGAGGTCCAATTTAAGAGCAGCAGCTTGAAGGGTTTTGTCCAGTCTAATAGCAGATGAATACAAAGATTATACAGCAAATACTAAAGGAACCAGAATAGTCTACATTCTCTGAACATTAAGAACTAACCCAATAGGACTCCCTTTCAGGTAAGAGCCTTGCACTTTGAAGAAACTGCTGAAGCTGAATCAAAATTCAGCAGAAATGTAACAAAGAGAGGTCCAGATAAAAGTTAGGGAGGAGAACAAAGCCACTATCTTAGAAAGCAAGCCATCATGTCTTTGAATACTCCAGGAAAACAAGAGAAATTTCTGTGAAGTTATAATAGCTACCCTGAACCACATTTTCTAAAAGTTCAGGAAAACTAATTTCATATAAAATGAACAGAGAAAAAAAAAAAAAAAAAGAACAGAGAAGTGCTAAAATCAAATTTTACTTTAAAATGGTCATAAGAGAGAATAACAAACCAAATACCATTTTTACAGATAATGAAAGCACCTCAGAAAGTCTTGGTCAAATACATCAAGACAGTAAATATCTCTATTGAAAAGTACTAACATATATTAAGATATAGATACAAGACATTAGCAACAACATAAATCAGAATTAGAAAAACTCATAAAGCAGATAACAACTCAAGAAGTATTTCCAAAATTTTAAAAATTACTTTAGACATTAAGATATGATAGCCAGCCTCTACTGACCCTTGTATCCTAATATTTAAACCTTTTTATATTGACACAGGACAGATCAGTAGAGTACCATATGAGTGATGGCATGTGACCTTTGAAGCTAGGTCATAGGAAGGTTCCATTTGTCTTCTTGGATCTCTTGATGGGGGAGAAGCCATCTTCCATATGGTGAGTTCATTCAGCCCTATGAAAAGGCCAAAAAGGAGAGGAGATGAGACCTCCTACCAATAGCCAGCACCAACTGTCCAGCCAGAAGTGTTACTTACCTTGAAAGTAAATCTTTTTAAGTCAGAAGTGGTGAGAAAGAGTGTTTTTTGTTGTTCTAAGTCATTCAGTTTTGTGGTACTTTGTTAAATAAAATGAAAGAAAATTTTTGAAAAATTGATTAAGAAATAGATAAAAATATTTCAAAAAGTATCATATATGGGAGATATGTGCACACACAAAAATACAACTTACAGATGATAGGAGACTCTGAAAAAGTAAACCAAAATAAGAGAATAGATACAAATATTAAATTATAATTTTAAAAATGCATTACATTAAAAAAGATTTGATTGCATATCCAATTTGTACCATATACCTGAGGATAGCTGAATGACCAATACCAAATTATAAAACAGTAAAACTATTAGACATTAAAAGAAATATAAAACCTCCAAGTATCTTAAGTAAGACATGACTTACAAAGGGAATAAAATTACATAGTAATATTCTATACCTGAAGAAAATGTAATAACATCTCATTTAAAATAAGAGATATTACCTGGTGGTGGGTATTAAGGAGGGCACATATTGCATGGAGCACTGGGTGTTGTACATAAACAATGAATCCTGAAACTTTGCATCAAAAACTAATAACATTTTATGGTGAGGAACATAACACAATAAAACAATTTTTTTAAAATAAAATAAGAGCTATTAAGTAGAGAAGAGCCAAAGATTTTATAACCAGCTAAGCTGACTTTCAAGTGTAAAGGCGTAAACTGTAGTCATCATGCAAGTACTCAGGGAGATTTACTCCCATGAGCCATTCCTTAGGAACTCACTAGAATACATGCCTCAATCAACCAAAAAGAAAGACTTAGTTGAATATGAATTGTAATCATTAAACACGGTTACCTTCAGGTTAAAATTAAATAAAGGACAAAAATATAGTAAGCAAGAGCTATAGGCTATTAAATAGATACAATATAATTATTTTTAAAAAATATAAATTGGTGAATAGAACATATGCAGAAATATTCAAATATTTTCAGTATTTAAAATGGCAGTAGTAAAAAATAAAAATAAAATAATAAAATGGCAGTAGTATTGTTACTGTGGACTGTGTACATGTAATTTGGGTAATTAAATGATAGTTATGTGATATTCTAATGTCACTGTCCCTTGTGTCCCTTGAGAAACAGGAGTTTTCATTGTGGAAGAAAAGAGAATGATGTGGTACAGAGGGGATTAATTTAAATAACAGCAACAGCATATTGCACTATACTGAAAGTATACAAGCAGCAAAATCCAGACACTGAGAAACCCCGCAGGTCAAATGGACCCACTTCTTCAACAAAGAAATCTTAAGGAAAACAGAGATGAAGAGGGATCCTGTAAGTAGAACCTCACACATAATTTTTTTTCAACTAACTTTTTTTAAAATTTAAATTCGATTAGCCAACATATAGTACATCATCAGTTTCTGGCGTAGTGTTCAATGATTCATTGGTTGTGCATAACACCCAGTGCTCATCACATTATGTACATATTTTAAAACGAGAAAAAACAAGCTATAGAAATGCACATTTAGGTGAAATTCTAATGAAATTCTTGGAAATGATTAATATAAAGTGAGGTAGCGACGACATTTGAAAGGGTGAGTGGATTTGAGACATAGAGGGAAGGAGGAACACTGGTGGGATTTCTAGGAATGGTAGTGAGATAGTCACCTTATCATAAGTCCTTATGCTATATTTTTGTTTTGTGTCACTTTTCCTGTGTTTTAATTTAAAATTAAATGGGTTTTAAAAGATTCTGAAAGGAGTAAATAAGAAATCTGTGGCCATAGTGCTGAGTATTCCCAAGTTAGAATGCCCAGTGTACTATCTATTACCTTAGAATCTTCTTAATTGCTTTCTTTTGCCAAGTCTGGTCTCTCAGATTTTCTGTAGATTCTTTGAACTATCTGATCTTGTTCCAATTAAATATGTATTGAAAGAGTTAGACAATTCGACCTTTAAAGTTTCTCACACTCTGGATTTTGTTTATTGTATACTTAAACACAACATGTTTTTCTGTTCTCCTTGTGTATAATACATATATGTGTGTATATGTAAGCATAAGTATATATGCATAAATACATATGTTCAGTAGAAATTTCTTCCTGTTAAATTTTGATTGATAAAACTGGGAAAGCATGGGCAAGTCACTTAATCTTCATCCCTCTTATTTTC
Organism: Taxidea taxus jeffersonii; assembly: GCA_003697995.1. NCBI lineage: Eukaryota > Metazoa > Chordata > Mammalia > Carnivora > Mustelidae > Taxidea > Taxidea taxus. Next base: position 74,944 of record RCUC01134265.1, read on the forward strand.
CTCATTTATTTAATGGACTAATAATACTTACCTCATAAGGATTTTTGTCAGGATAAAATTAGTCATTAAGTAAATTATATAGTAAAATCCACAATATTCAGTTCTCAGTAAATAACCGTTAACATCCTTGCCTTTCATTCCTGACTTGTAAAGGGAAAAGATGATGTACTAACAAGTCTAGGTGACTGGGAGATTGACAGAATGGTTGATTACACCACAGTACCTATGAAGAGAAGTCAGGTGTGGACAAAATGAATCACGTCTCGCTTATATGAAATCCACATCTTGACAAATATTCAATGTTGATTATCTTAAGAAAATTCCAACCTCGAATAGAGTGCAGATTATAGTTCTCCTGAGGTGTCTTCTTTATGCTTTTATCAAAATTTCGAACAACTCCAATGCAAATGCTCAGATTCAGCCCTGTCTCTCTTGTCAGCACAACAAGGGGAATTAATTAAAGTGCTTTCTGTGGGCTCGTTAACCTACCAATTAACCATAAAAGTTTGATTTGGGTATTTACTACTCCATAATTAGTCAAACATGACAAGCAAGAAGTGGACTGGATAATAGAGAAATTCAGCTAGTGAGTACGATTTGCCAACTGGACCTGTGTCAGTGACAGTAGGAAGGACCCGTGATAGCTAGCCAGTCAGGACTTTCTGCTTCCACCACTCCTGTCACCATATATGGCTCTATCACTGCATATATATTCTATCCAACCACTTTTCAGGTGTGGCCATCTTCCTATCTTTTTAAAATATTTTGGGGGCTCCTGGGTCTCAGTTAAACATCTGACTCTTGATTTCAGCTCAGGTCCTGAGATTAAAACTTCTGTTGGGCTCCAAGCTCAGCAGGGAGTCTGCTTGAGATGCTACCCCTCTCCTTCTCCACCCCCTTCCCCTCACTTGCATTCTCTCTCTCTCTCTCTCACATCTTAAAAAATATTTTTAATATTGTCACTGTTGTTTCCTGTTGTCCTCTAGAAGGCAGGGATTACACATACATTAACTATCCATTATTAATGAATTGAACCCACTTGTGACAACAACAATTATATTTGGAAACATCCTTTATTACAAACTACTACCCAACCTTTACTGCTGAAAATCATGTAATACCTAGCATTCTAACACAGATCATGAATAAGATGGTATTTAAGAACTAGTGATTTTCTCACCTATTCTTTATTATCAATCACATATCTGGGACATGACAGAGCCTATTTCCATGTCTGGATCCCTCTGAATTTCCCCATATTTTATTTTCACTCACTACTTTACATTTTTGAACTGTGTGATTATTTCTCCTATTACCTTGATATCAAAGTATTAGCTGTTTACCTTATCTCCGTCTGAGCTTCCCTCTTTCATCTAGTCAACAATAAATAATGTTCAAAAGATGTTTAAATACATTTCCCTCCTTGTGCTAACATATTCTCCCATTTTAATCTCTTATTTGTTCCACATCAGAAATAAAGAAATGTGAAGTTCATGATCAAAGACTTAGTTATTGGGCATAGGGGAGAGGAAGGGATGAAACTTTGTCTAAGTATAAGGCTCCAACTCAGAGTTCAGTGTTATTCACTTGATACCAGGACCCATGAATTGTCTGAAGTACACAGCTGGTTTTCAATGTGTCTTTTATTGTTGAGGAAAGGATCTGGACAAATAGTTTTAAGATTCTGTTCTCCTCTGGGGATAGAAGGCTTCCCTGTTCTTGAGATAATTGAATATCCTTGGGGACAATGATCAAACAGAGAAAGGAGTCTTTTACAGGTAATATCCTTTGTGATTTTACTTTCAATTTTTCCATTTCCTTAAGTTTTTATTCATTTATTTTTCATTTAATAAGCATTTATTGAGAATCTACTGTATTCCAACCTGGGTGAAAAATAATAGTTAATAGTGAATAAACCAGGCCCCAAATCTCCTGAGATTTAAAAGAACAATTGAATAAATGGTAATTAATAAGTAGATGAGAATACATATTACTGTTATGCTAATTTTCCCCTAAAGTTTTAGCATCCATTGAATATCCTTGCCTGAGTCCATTATTACGCTGGGGTATACGAAGTGTTGATTTTTCGAAGATACTGTTCCTTCTACATGTATTAGCCAGGTTTTGGTTATCTATTGCTGTATTACAAACCATACCAAAATGGCATGGCTTAGAACAACTACTTTACTATCTGTTATGATTTTGCACATTGACAGGTATCAACTGGTGGGGTTCTTTAGCTTCACATGATATTAAGTATAGTCGTGTAGGAGTTGGATTTAACTAGGACTTCCGAGATGGCTGACTGACCTGGCTGGCAGTTAAAGTTAGCTGTTGCCTGGGATCGCAGCTGAGGTTATGGATCAGTGTCCTAAAATTTAGCATCTCCTTGCGGATTTGGATTCTCACTGCATTGTTATTGGGTTCTGAGAGGGAGCATGATTATGCCAGATCCAGTGTTCTAAGAATAAGGAAACAGAAGCTTTCCTTACCTTCCTAAAGTTTAGACCCAGAATTGTCACTGTATCCCTTCTACCACATGCAGCCAGCCCATATTCAATATCCTACCTCTAAATGGAGAAAGTAAATAATCTTTAATCCATCACAACTGGCATCCTTCTATTTAAAAAAAATAAAACCTATCTGTCCTTCTTTATCCTCTTCAGGTGGTGGGGGGAGGACATTACTATAAATTTATACATATGTTTTTGTTCATTATATTATAATCTGTTGCCATCATGATTAATTTGAGACTTTAATTAGCCCAAATTTGACCAGCTAAAACCCCTTCACACCAACTTCTGTGAGCACATGTTCTTTTGACATTGACTTCATTAATATGTGAGCCGTTTCTTGCTCTGGTATAAAATGATGGCTTTTATTCTAGGCTCAACCTACTTTTCCTGAAATTAGCAATTTCTCCAAGAAATTCTGATACTAAAAGTGAGAAATGATATTTAGAAACCAATAACTAAGAAACAGGTTTGCTAATTGGTTTTGGAATGTCAGTTCTTCCTACTTATTTATTTATTTGAGTGAGACAGAGAGCATGAATAAGGGGATGGGGAGGAGCAGAGAGAGAAGACAACTCTCTGCTGACCAGGAAGCTTGACACAGGGATGGATCCCAGACCCTGAGCTGAAGGCAGACACTTAACTGACTGAGCACCCAGCCTCCACAGCCCTTACTAATACTTTTTTTTAAAAAAAGATTTTATTTTTTATTTATTTGACAGACAGAGATCACAAGTAGGCAGAGAGGCAGGCAGAGAGAGGAGGAAGCAGGCTCCCTGCCGAGCAGAGAGCTTGATGTGGGGCTCGATCCCAGGATCCTAAGATCATGACCCGATCATGCCTTCGGCAGAGGCTTTAACCCACTGAGCCACCCAGGCGCCCCCTTACTATACTTCTAATCCAAATTCAAAACCACTCCTTATTTGTATTTCGTTTCTCCAATAGTGAGAAATGGGTTCAAAGTATATTCCTACAAATAGTACATTTTCTCACTTGCTCTGCCCTACAGTGACCTACAGTAAATACAAAACAATTTAACAATTACCAAGCCAAAACCATTAACAAGAAAACTTGCAAAATGAATTCCAAAAATTTTTAGTAGTTATTTTTGTCCTGAGAACATATTCCACTAAGGGAGTACAATCAGAACATTATGTTGAGTAGGTATTTGAATAAATTATTTTATCTGTATGGTTATATATCTTTTTGTTGGATGGCCTGACATTATGTACTTCCTGATATGATGCTTTAGAAGGTAACCAACCTTGCCTTGTGGAACTTCTTTAGAAAACTTTTTTTAAATTTGAACTTAATCATGAGAAAATAGAAAAATTCAGAATATGGAAGCTTTCAAGGGAGCTCCTCAAATTCTATCTCATCAAGAATAGAAGGAGGAAGTAAGAAGGCTCATCCTCCCTGAAGATGGGGAGTGCAGTGCATAATCCTTGATTGGCTCTTGGGTTAGAAAAATAGTTACAAAGTATATTTGGGGAGTAACTGTAGGAGTTTAATAATAATTTATACCTTTAATGATAGTATTAAGTTACTGTTATTTTCTTATCTATGGCAATGATGTTTTACATAGGAGAATACTCTTACTCTTGGGATCTACAAAAAAATGAAATTTCACAATGTCTGTTACATTTTTAGATGGCCTGAGCAAAGGGGAAGTGTTTGTGTATGTATCATACCCATACACACACACACACACACACACATATATTTGCAGACTAGGAATATAAATGATGACTCCCAAACTAAAAATTTAAAATACAGAATACTAGGGAGCACAAGCTTAAGAAGCTTTCTAAAGGGATGCCTGGGTGGCTCAATCAGTTAAGTGTCTGCCTTTGGCTCAGGTCAGGATCTTGGGGTCCTGGGATCGAGCCCCACATTGGGCTCCCTGCTCAGCAGAGAGCCTATTTCTCCCTCTTCTCTCTCTTCCTCTGCTACTCCCCCCTGCTTGGTCTCTAATAAATGAATAAAATCTTAAAAAAAAAAAAAGTTTTCTCCAGCTTTGTACGTTATAAATCAGTATTTCACCAAAATGGGTCAGCGCAGCAATGGCCCACAGAATCATTCATAGGTCTGTGTTCAATGTAGATACCTGAGTCCTATGCCAGATAATGTCTGGACACAGGCCCCTGAAATTTATGAATATCAAAATATCCAGAATAGTAGTAGTGAGGACAGAATGGCTATTTAATACATTACAATTGGGGGCACCTGGGTGGCTCAGTGGGTTAAGGCCTCTGCCTTTGGCTCAGGTCATGGTTCCAGGGTCCTGGGATCGAGCCCCACATTGGGTTTCCTGCTCAGCAGCGAGCCTGCTTCCCTTCCTCCCTTTCTGCCTGCCTCTCTGCCTACTTGTGATCTCTGTCAAATAAATAAATAAAATCTTTTAAAAAAATACATTACAATTGGATTAATTAAACTAAAGCTGTGAAGCAAGTAAGGCACTCCCTTGACAATTTTAATGGCTCCCCTTGGAATAAAGAAAAGCACTAGAATCTTAAGCTGAGAAATTTAAGATTCTGTGTGAACAGTCCTCAGCTATTTCAAATTCTATGTAATTTTCTCTACCTGTGCACTACATACAACCTCCCTAGTACTCTACTTTCAGCTAAACACATGCCCTTTCAGTCATATTGACCATTGATTGCTACTGTAGCATATTTGGAAGTTTTTTGTACCTCCCTACGCAATGCTTTTGTTTAGCACCAACTCCCAGCCTCTACCCCAATCTGTCTAAATCTCCCCCAAATTTCAGAGCTCTTTAAGATTTTATTTATTTATTTGAGAGAGAAAGAGAGAGTGAGAGAGAGAGCATGCACAGGGTGAGAGGTAGAGGGAGAAACAGACACCCTGCTGAGCAGGGCCCCACCTCACACCCCCCACCCCCCCGCCAAATGTGGGGCTTGAGCCCGGGACTCTGGGATCATGACCTGAGCAGAAGACAGAGTCTTAAACAATTGAGCCACCCATGCTCTAACTCTGTTTAAATCTTCAGCTCATTCTAATATTCCTATTCTATATGCCATCAGCACTTCGTACTTCTACTAAAGCATGTATGCCTTGAAGGAGGATCAGTTATGGCATGCACCAGTATGAATATGTATCTGTATGAGTCCCTAGAGGATTAGTCTAGGATTTTTAATCCCCAGTTCATCTAACATGTCATTTTATTTATGTCAAGTGTTTAATACTTGCTTGTTGACTATAGTAAAAATGTCTAATGTTTTCCACCTTTTATGTACCATTATACTAAGCTTTGTAGTTCACTACAAAAATTTAAAGGGCTTCTCAAGGGATACCTATCCTTTTACTTTTCATAATAAGTAAATGACTAATTTGTAACCGCAATAGTATTTATTGTGACATAGTCATTACTTCTACTATAAGCTACCAGGACCTTGATTTTTCACTAAGAATAAGGTAGGGTACCATTGTAGACATGATTTATGTTTTAAAAGAATCACACTGGCTTTTCTGTTGAGTCAGACTGAAGACTGTTTCTTCTAAGAGGAAACAAGGGACTAAGCAAAGACAGAAAAGAAGACTAAGACAAAGCAAGGGCTGAAGCAGAGAAACCATTTAGGGAACTACTGAAATAACCCAGGATTAAAATGATTGTGTCTTGAACCTGGACTATTGCAGGGCAGAATGTTAGAAGTGTCTGAGTTCTGCATATCTTCTGAAGGTAGGCTCCAATAGGATTTCCTGGTGAATTGGATGTGGTATATGTAACAAAGAAAGCGGTCAATGTAAAGATTTTGAACTAGGGGCGCCTGGGAGGGTCAGTTACGCATCTGCCTTTGACTCAGGTCATGATCCAAGAATCCTGGGATGGAGCCTCACATCAGGCCCCCTGCTCAGTGAGGAGTGTGCTTCTCTGCTGTCCCTCCCCACTGCTTGTGCGTTCTCTCTCTCTCTGAAATAATAAAATCTTTTAAAGAACAAGGATTTTTGAACAAGATAACTGAGTGATGGACTGGCCATCAACTGAAATAGGAAAAAACATTAGATGGAACAGATTTGTGTATGAGGAAGGAGATACCCCAGAGCTCAGTTTTGACATGTTAAATTAGACATATCTAAGGAGATCCTTGAATATTTGGGCATAGAGTTTAAGAGAGAGGCCTTGGCTAGAGATTAATTTGGAAGTCAGGGAGGGAGAGTGGGCACAGAGGAAGAACTGCAAAAGGGACTAAGAAGGAGCAATCATGAGTGATGCAGGGGCAGAAACAGAAGAGTATGACATCTGGAAGCCAAGTGAGAACAGTACAGTAAGGAAGGAGAAGTGGCCCTCCATGATGACTTCTGCTCCCAGGACCTGTAAGATGAGGACTAAAACTGGCCATATGGATTCGGAAAAGCCTGATAGAAGAGTGTTTAGAAGGGGCACCTGGATGGCTCAGTCGGTTAAGCGTCTGCCTTTGCCTCAGGCCATGATCCCAGGGTTCTGGGATGAAGTCCCAAGTAGGGCTCTCTGCTCAGTGGGGAGCCTGCTTCTCCCTCCACCCCCAACTTGTGCTCCCTCTCTCTCACTCTCACTCAAAAAAATAAAGTCTTAAACCTGCCCCCCACCAAAAAACACAAAAGGTGTCCTATTTTAGGCCATCCTTTAAAAAAAAAAAAAAAAAAGATTTTTAAAGGAAAGCAGAACAGGAAATTGAGATACTGGATCCTTTGAACAATTTTGCTACACGGGGGAACACAGAAATGAGGTGGTAGATGGCAAGGGATGTGAAAAGAAGAAGTTTTTACCTTACTTGGGATTTTTTAATCCCTGGGAGAATTATATACCAAAAGGAATTCCACTTTCTAGTAGAGAGAAACAACATAGTAGAAATGGAGACTTCTAGAGTCGAGTTCTTGAGAAGAGTGTGAAGAGCTAGGCTCCAGTACGCAGGTGGGAGGCTGTGTTAGGTGGGAACAGGTATGGCTCCTCTTGGTTAATGGGGAGTACCACAGATTAAATGTTTGCGTCCTCTCAAAATTCCTCTGTTGAAGTCCTAATCCCTAATGTGATGGTATTTGGAGGTGGGGTCTTTGGGAAGTAATTAGATCAGGAGTGTAGAACAGCCATAATGGGATTAGTGCCCTTATTAGAAGATTAGAAGAGGAGCAAGAGACCTAATCCCTCTCTCTTTCTCTCTCTCTCTCTCTCTCTCTCTCTGCCATGTGGGGATACAGCAAGACTTCCCTCTGCGAACTAGGGAGAAAAGTTTTCACCAGGAAGAAAATCAGCTAGTACCTTGATCTTGGACTTTCGGGCCTCCAGAAGGGTGAGAAATAAGTTTTGTCATTTAAACCTCCCAGTCTGTAGGGTTTTATTACAGCAGCCCCAGTGAAGATGGGCAGGAAGACAGAGTTGTGATGCAATCACTGGAGAAAGGATGAAAGGAGAGTCACCCAGGGTAGGAGAGCCACAGTGAAGTCTGGAATAGTATCGGACTTAGCCACAGAACCTGAATCAGTCTTGAGAAAATTCTGGTCCTAAATTCTGGACTGAATTTAGGAGTTAGAGCTTCAGAGTTCTCTAGAGTCTTCAATCTGGAAAGCTCCACAGCTGTTGCTCTAACAGCTTCCAGAGGGTTTCTGACACCTTAAATGTAAAAGATGCTCTACCTCCTCTTAGAGCTTTCAAGGACATCTGTTGGTATCTACTGTTTTCCAAGAATCTAGAAACAGAACCTGGAAACCTGTAGGATTAGACACTAGGTTCCAGGTCTTTTTTTCTTTAGAACTAATCTGCACAGGTGAGTAGCGGGGAGAAGCTTCACCGCTGAAGCACCAGTTGTGATATAAACAGCAAGATGAACAATGAACCAGAGCAAACCCTGGAGAAGACACAGCCTGGCTATTAACTAAAAGAGTGCAACTGAGTTCTGCTGAGTTCTCACTCCTCAAGATCATACATGGTCTCAGAGCTCATCTCTCTCGCTGATAAAGTATTAGACAAAGATTCAATTACAAATTGGATTTCATATAACAAATGGGTAAATGATAGCATGGATTCAGAGAGAGCACAGAGTAAGCAATTTCTGTTGAGGCATGAGTTGAGATCCAGCCAGAAGGCAGCTTCAACAAGTAAGAAAGATGTTTCAGGGCTTCTGGGGGTGTCGTCTGAAGTTCTTTAAGTTTACCAACCTCAGCAGCATTAATTAAACTTAATTAAAGTTAGCACATTAAAAATTAAGTGCTTGCATCTTGAAGAGCAATTTTGTTTCTTAAAAAATTAAATATCCCTATACAGAGTGGTCTTCTATTACAACTTACCCTGAAGAACTTTCTCTGCAGTTACCGCCATGGTAAATACTATCGTGAAATAATACCCATTGAGAACACCTGCACGGATGCACATTTCTTAAGTCACATTAAGAAATGCTTGACCAATTTAAGTTCTTAAACAAAAAGAAAGGGGAAATAAATACATCTGGGCCTCAAGACCAGAGCTGAAATCCCTAGCTCTGATCTATAGTTAGGCTATCATTTGGAACATGTAATTTAATTTTTCTAACCCTTAGTTTCTGCTCTGTAAAGATAATAATTCCTGCCCTTGCATTGTTATTTTCAAGGATTTAATAAGATAAAATATATCTTATTAAATGAATCATGAATCACCTAACATGGTCTAGGAAGCTACAGATAATTAACAGGTATTTGTTGAACCTGAGAATGACAGCAGGAAAACATCTCAATGGAAAAGCCGAGGGGTATGCTATTATGTAAGAGACTGACAAGAAGGCTGGGGGGAGTTTCCTTATTTTATGTATTTATGTGTGCGCATGGCTGGTAGCCGCCTCCATTCCAGAACCTAGTATTTGCCTCAAGCTTGGGTTAAACCTCACCTTCCCTAGTCCTCTGCCAAAATTCCTCTAATTCAAAGCCTCCAGCTACTAAAAACAAAACCAAAAACAAAACTAAAGAACCCATTCACCATCATTAAGAGTTGTGGGCACTGGGGCACCTGGGTGGCTGAGTGGGTTGAGTCTCTGCCTCCGGCTCGGGTCATGGTCTCAGGGTCCTGGGATCAAGCCCTGCACTGGGTTCTCTGCTCAGTGGGGAGCCTTCTTCCCCCTCTCTCTCTGCCTGCCTCTCTGCCTACTTGTAATCTCTCTCTGTCAAATAAATAAATAAAATCTCTTTAAAGAAAAAAAAAAGTTGTCGGCACTGAGGCAAACATGTTGTTTAGAGGGTGGTTTGCTTAGGAACATGTGTGAAGACGTCATGTGGGAGAGAAAAAACAAGACAGTATTTTATGGTTCTGTGCCTGAACTTTCTCAGCAGGAAATCACTTTGCCTGGACAACCGCAATGCTTGCTAAGAACAGGATTGGCTATTACAGTAGATACTATTTCTCTTTTATGCCACAACATACAAAGTTTTGTCATATTAACTAATAATTCTGACAAAAAACCAGTAGCCAAAAAAAGAGTGGCACATATGGACAAAGATGTCATTCCCAGATGATAAAAGATCCACCCAACTGTGAAATACGAACCACGGGCCCACTCTGTTCTTACTGCTCTCATCCCCAGGAATATTAGCATCAGTTTTTTGACAAAGCATTCTGCAGGGTACTTTGACTGCCAAGTCAGAAAGCATGTGCGTAAAGTGAGCCCACGGCCTGCGTTGCCCTTCCCATCTAGGTTCAAATTCTCACTGGTCAAATTCATTGTTGGAATTGAGATTTTTCCAGGAGAAATGGTAAAAGTATGAATTCACCTCAGTTCATGCATAATGCTCATGAATGTAGTTTGGGAGAAGGGTCAGCACCCCCTTGGCAGAAGCAAGGAATTAAATTAAAAAAAAAAAAAATTTGAGAGAGATTCCCATTTAGACATTGCATTACTTTCCTAGGGCTGCTGCTGTACAAATTACCACAGACTGAGTGACTTAAAAATAGCACAAATTTGGGGCGCACTGTCAATTGGGGCTCTGTCAGTTAAGCATCCAACTCTTGGTTTCAGGTCAGATCTCAGGGTCCTGGGATCAAGCCCTGTGTCAGGCTCCATACTCAGTGCGGAGTCTGCTTGTCCCTCTTCCTCTGCTGCTCCTTGTGGGCTCTCTCTCAAATCAATCAAATCTTAAAAACCGACAAATTTATTCTCTCACAGTTGTGGTGGCCAGAAATCTACAGTCAAGGTGCTAGTAGGCTTCCTTCCAAAGGTTCTGGTGGAGAACCCTTCCTTGGCTCTTCTAGCTCCTGGTGACTATAGTCACTTGGGGCTCTCTGTCTTCACATGGCCTTCTCCCTCTATCTCTCTCTCCCTTTATAAGGCCACATTTCATTGAATTTCAGTCCCATCTGATTAATCCAGGATGATCTCAAGACCTTTAATCACATCTGCAATAATCCCTATTTCCAAATAAGGTTGTATTCACAGTACTAGGGATTAGAATGTGGACATGTCTTTTTGGAGCCACTGTTCAACCCATTACAGACATTAAAATTTCCCTTGGCTGGAGTGCAACAGAAGTGAATTCAGTCACTGACCAGAAGGATCTGTGAATAGATCTTAGACACCATGGCTCAAAACGAACCACTCCTCCTTCACCCACATAGATAGTGGTTTAGTCAAAACCTCTTCATTCCCTTTGAATACAGCAAAACTGCTAGAGCAGAAGCTGGTAGCAGCTCATGAGAAACCTTTGCCACTTCTTTGTCCCTTTATCCCTTTCTCTACCATCCACAAGAAAGTATCTTTTAAATTGATACACCGTCACCTGCTTCCCTATTTTCAAAATTACATCAATTGTACATCCTCATTCTTATTAGTGATTGTGCTATGCTTGCAGCCCAGCTCAAGGGAAGTATTTTTCCCCCAAATCACCACATAAATAACAGCCTATTTTGAAACAAAATGTTGGCTATATTATGTAATGCCTAGCTGATAAAAGTCATTCCCTGAGTTGAAATCAGAAGCAACCTCTAAAAAAGTCACTGTTTGGCTGGAATAAAGAAACTACAAGGTGTTGTGAAAATATCATAGACCGAGAATCAGGCATTTCTGGATCCAAATCTAATGTTCTTCTGCATATTACCTGCATAATCCTAGATACGGTTCTCCTCCCTACTAATTCATTTATTTTCTCATTTATAAAATGAAGTTGTTAATACTTCATAGTGTTGTTGTAAGGGTTATAAAAAATGCAGTGTCAGGCAGATAGCAGATTATGTAGCTATAATTGTCCTACAGGATTCTTCTGGAGTTCTATATAATAACTGCCATGGGAATTCCTATCTAAAAATCTAAATTTTAAGCTGTTCTCAAAAATCAATAGAAGTATTTGTAAAGGCTACTTTTCTTCTTGGCATTTCTATAGTTTTGCCAATTTGGAGTCATATGTACTGGAGAGAATATCCACTTGCCATTTTTATTTGCTAGCATTAGATTTTTAGGGCCACCACCCAGGACATTCCAGATGTGAGGGAGGTCTCCTTATAAGGTGCTCAAGGTCAGTCTCAGCTCTCAGATTCTCTATCATTCTCATTGCCTATGGCAAGTGAACTGACCTCTTCAATGCCTCACATAGAGCCAGTGAAACAACTTCTCCACTGTGACATCTTCTCTTTATTTTACAGTTGATCAGAATCAACATTATAATTAAAATTTATTTCACCCACATAGATAACACTTGGCCTACCTATGTGAGAAATCTTTGATTATTGCCATTACTGATGTTTTAAGATAAATAAATGAAAACATCTTTCAAATAATTGGGCATTTGGCATCAGTGAGGAAATTGGGTCAAAAAATCGACAATATGGCTTGCTTTGAAAATCAGAAATGGACAGCAAGTTCCTATCTATAGTTGTAGGCTTCTCATAATAATTTATCACAGGGGCTGGGCCTAGGGCTTGCCCTGGGAAATGCCAGAACTGGAGGTAGAACCAACTACCTAGAAGGCAGACCCTTGATTGAGCAAAGAAGAGTCAAAACCAGTGAATCAGGACAAAGGGCAATGATATGCCCAGACACTCAAGGAGTATGCTAGCTCATGTATGACTTGCCATGATAGGTCTACTACACAGAAAAGAATGTAAGATTTTCACTCAGACATGTCTACAGGATAGGGCAGATGTTAAGGGGGAAAAAGGCAAAATCTGCCACTGATCAGGGGAGGATATCCAGTCCAAAAGAAAGAGTACCTTGTTCAGAGACTCCAGAAATGAGCAACAAGAGACAGTTTCACCAATGGATGGCACCACATATGGTCAGAAGGGATACTGAAATCACAGCAGGCAAAAACATAGATAGGGATATCTCCCTAGATCAGGAAAAATAGGGGAGGATGGATATGGATCAGAATCTAGTACAAGTAAGAATACTGTTTTCAAATTAGCTAACTATTCATCTCAGCCATTCAGTGTAATTCTGCCATTTACTGTGCTCCCACTGTCCACCTACCTTGAATGGCTAGCAGCTAGGATGCTCCCCCAGGGCTGTGCAGGGCCTGGAAACCACTTCCATTTGTTGAAATAGAAGCAAAATATGAAAAGGGTCTACCTCTACCTTGATTGCTTTTTTAGAGGGAAAGAGTCAGACATTCATAAAAGTGCCTAATAGATCACAAGTTCTTAATATATACTTGTGTAAAGACAGCATTCTCCACAATGTACTCAGACATTCTCCTTAGCTTTTCTAGTCCATTGTTAAGTAAAAACAGATACAAGGATAAAGGTGAGAAAATAGCATCAAATCCCATGGGGTTAGACATTGAGCTTCTCTTACCACATTCTCTATTCCACAGTTTGGTAATTTCTTACATATGATAACATCACCACAGTCAGGGGACCACAGAAATGAATTATTTACCCTCTATTGCTATGTGAAACTCCCTTCCACTGTAGCTAATTCAATGCTCTCTTGCCTCACTTTCTAGAACTGAATGCCCAATACCAGGTGAAATTTGGTTCAAGAGGTAGAAAAACTTAACCAGTGTAAGGACAGTTGGTCAAAAATACCCAGGATGACTCTTTGTGCGTGTGGACCAAGAACAGGAACAAAGGGGTGCCTGGGTGACTTAGGTAAGTGTCTGACTTGTAATTCTGGCTCAGGTCATGATTTCATGGGTCATGAGATCAAGCCCTGCATCCACTCTTCTCTTTCTCTCTGCCTCCCCATCAAGCCCCGCATCCACTCTTCTCTTTCTCTCTGCCTCCCCCTCACCACTCATGTACTCTCTAAAATAATTAAATAAATCTTAAAAAAAAAAAAAAAAGGAACAAAAGAATTTCCAACACTTGTTATGCTTCAGAATTTTTTTTGCTTACAAATTTAACTCACAAAGAAAGGGAACGAGAACGGGTGGGTGTGGGGAGATGGACCACTTATAGATGGGACAGGCAACATGCATCCGGAGAAGCAGGTCTGTCATAGGACCCTACTAGCAAGTACCGGCGCAGATCCAAGGAGGTCTGGGCAGCAAAAGATTTTTGCACTGCCATCATTAGTTTTGCTCTAGCAGCAAATTATCTCAAATCTCTAGGACTCAGTTTCCTCATCTGTAAAGCAAAAAGTCTGAACTAGATAATTTTTAAATAAGTTACAGCATTGATTTGCTGGCACTCAATGGGTATCCCTTCAAGATGTGGCCCCCTCCCTGCTAACCTCTTCGTTTCATTTATTCAGCTCTGCTCTGATCATGCTCAGCCCTGTTTCCATGGGGAGTGTGTCTTAAGAATGATTATGCTACGTGCATCCATCTGAAGCTTATTTCTGCAGTGAGCATCTGTTTCCACTCAGGTAAGAGACGGCAATGGATCTGCTCTCAGAGATGTGTGGGACCACGTACCATGTGTGCCAGCCAGGGGAGAATCAACTGGAAAGACTGAAATGCTTGAAAAATCATTAAATGCCCCTCAGAAACCTCCAGAAATAGAAAAAGAGAAGGCAGACTTGAGTACTTGTCAGCCCAGCAAAATGTGAACCTAAAGAGACTGCTGCAAAGGAGAAGCAAGCAAGCCCTGGTTTCTGTTCTCTCTCCCCCAGAACGAGCTCATCAGCAGGAGGGGAGAATCAAGAGGCAGTTTGCACAGAGTTCAGGCTGAGCGTCAGAGAGAAAATTGGATTCTGTAGTGGCAGAAACAATGACTTGGAAGGGTCAACATCAACATTTAGTGATGGATACAGCTTGATGTGATTTAGAATTTTTAAAAGTACTCAAGAAAATCAAGAGTTAAGGATTCAAGTAAACATTGTTTCAGGGCCTCCGGAGAATTGTCCAGGTTGGAATAAGCATCTGACCCCTAGAAGATGGTGGGGGGGGCAGGCGGGAAGAAATTCAAATAACCAAGAATTGTCATAACTGTAGAAAGCATTGTATTAATAATGTGCTGAAAAAGTATAATCAATGGCTATAGACTAGAAATCAGAGATGATCCAAAGATGACTCTTGAATGTGTGGGAGCATTCCCCCATGGAGGACTCCCCATTCCCTGAGAGAGGACCCAGGAAGATGATTCGTTAGGGAACTCAGAGGGCAGGTGGGGAAAATAACTGGTTCAGTTTAGGACATGTTCATTTTGGTGGACCCCTGACACATCCTAGAGAATCAAAGTAGACTATTGACAGCTCAAAGCCAATGTCTAACTTGAATATAGTAGGAAAGAAAATCTTAGGGTGAGAAACACCATCTACAAGGGCAGCACTGAGTAAAAGAGGAGAGGGTGTAGGAGAAAAGCTTAAGGAATCTGTCATGTAATTGTTGCACAGATGAGGATGGATCTGCAAAGAAGATGGATACACAGCCAGAGAAGCAGAATAATCAAACAGAGCAGTGTAGCATCATGGAAGTCAAGGAAATAAGTACTTCCCTAAGCCGAAGGCAGATGCTTAATCCACTGAGCCACCCAGGCGCCTCAAGGAAATAAGTGTTTTAAGAAGACAGCATCTAACACAGTCAGAAGGTACGGAAATTTCAAGTAAGGTGAGGCCTGAAATTAACAGGTTAAAGGAGATTAATGGCATGGAGGTCATGAGTAGCAGAGTGAGAGATGTTTCTGATGGAGTGATGAGGGTAGATATCAGGCTACATGGGGCTGAGGATTAAATCAGAGGTGAATGAAGGGTATTATAAAATATAATCTGGAGAAGAGGAGAGATGAGGTAGCAACTGAAAAGGAATATGAATTTAATTTTAAAGCTTCATGGGTATTTTTAAATATTTATTTTGTTGAGCTACATTTGACATATATAAATTTCAGGTGTATAACATGTTAATTTGATGCATTTATATATTGTAATATAATTGCCCTTACAGTGACAGTTATTCATACCTCTACCATGTTACATAGAGATCCTTTCTTTTTCGTGCTTGGAACCATTTGAGGATTTTCAGAAGCTGATAGGGAAGATCCAGATTATAGGGAGTGATTGAATACACAAGAAAGAATAATTTAAGGTATATGTTAACATCTAAAAAATTTAGATTTAAGGGGCACCCAAGTGGCTCAGTTGGTTGGGCAACTGCCTTCGGCTCAGGTCATGATCCCAGGGTCCTTAAATTAAGTCCCAGGTCAGGCTCCCCACTCAACAGGGGAGTCTGCTTCTCCCCTGGCTCATGCTGTCTTACTCATTCTCTCTCTTTCAAATAAATAGATAAAATCTTTAAAAAATTTTAATTTTAAGTTGGTTATGAGAATACCATGAGATGTAACCAGCAAAAATAAGAAAAAAAAAAAAAAAAAGGGCAGGGGAGGAGAGGTATTTTTACAGGTGTTTAGGGTAAGTATGAGAACTCTACTTGGCTTCCAGACTCTTCAGACCATCTGTGGCAGGCAGGCTTGTGGGGTAGTTTTTATGGGAGTGATTTTTGGACTCAAATTGCTTGGTTTAAATCCCAGCTTTGCCACCTACCAGATTTGTGATTAAGCCAAACTGCAGAAACCTTCCAAGCCACGGATCACTTCACCAGTAAAATGGGAAGTTATAATAGCATGTGCTATATATACACACACACACATGCACACCCCATTAATTCTGCACACACACACCACACACTTTTACACAAACATACACACACACGCATATTTTTACATTTGGAAAAGTAACCAATAACATAATAAGCTCTATAAAAGAGTGTTAGAAATTAGGATAGGAGTAATGTTTTGCTAAATTTTTAGTAAGACAATTCTATGTGAATATATAAGAAGTCAGGTTGTTAACTGGGGTTTAATTTAGTGTGTGCTCTTTTCAGTCAGGTTTTTCCTGACCACTTTTGGGAAATGGAGGCAGCTATGTATACCCTCCACATTCCATACTTGAATGCCTCATTGAAGGATTTTAAGGAGGTCTTCCGGGAGCCCACTAAGCACACTGCACTGATTCGTTTCATTTATTCTGTACATCTGTGCAGACTGTGTACACTATACTAGGGCCTGGTAAAATAAAGATAGATATGATACAGTCCTTGTCCATGAGTAGTTGAATGGGGGAAAAACATAAACAAACTGTGGTAAAATCATAAAGATGCTGTGGGGTGTCAAGAACTGAGGACATCAAATGAAGAGAGTGAGCTATCTATTGTAGTTTCTCTGTTGGACAAGTCAGGACTACAGCACAGCGCTCAGATCCTGAGGTCTATGGGATGGGGTAATTGGTCTGCCTGCTGTGAGTATGGAGCCAAGAGAGATCTGAACATAGTGTCAAAGTGTGAAGCTGGGATCAAGCCAAATAAACCAAAGCCAGACTTCTCAGTCTTGATTATGCCCTAGAATGACCTGGGGAGCTTTTAAAAAAATATGTCTGGGCCTTCCACCATCAAGAATTAAATTAGAATTTCAGGGACACGGAGTCAGACATCAGTATCTCTCTTAAGTACTCTCTAGTTGGAATTCAGATGCAGGGAACTCAGTAGAGAACCACTGCCCTGAAGGATCAAGTCAGAGGAGGAGAGAGCACAGAAGTAGCAACACGGTCTGGACCCACCCTAGATCCTCGCTGTTCAAAGATGGTCCATGAACCCACAGTGTCTGCGGGGCCTGGGAACTCACAGAAATGCAGAACCCTGGGCCTCGCCCCATTAAAATCTGCACTTTGACAAATTTCTTTACAATTCTTTCATACACTAAAATTGGAGAAGATTTTTGGGAAATCACAGTCACCCTCCCCCCACCTTACTGGTCCTCTTGCTTCTACTCTTGCTCCCCGACCCGAGTTTATACTGAGGTTGGACCCTTGGAGACTAAGACAATGCCATGCCTGACCTTGCCTTAACTGCCCTTAAAAGGCCCAAACCTATAGAAGGAGGAGGACAGATGTCAATAACCGTTGAAACACCCTCAGGAAGCAGACCACGTGGAACTGGAGATCAAGGTGGGGAAAAGACTCTGGACAAACCCACAATACTCAGAAAGAAAAGCCACATTCTGGCAGCCTAAAACCAGGACTTACATCTACTTTAAAATCAGAGCAGCCTTCTAGGCAATATGCACGTTTGTAAATAAAGTTCTATCCCCCACTCCTGCCTCCTAGGCCTTCTATCAAGATGACAAATTGTAATCCACACTAGGGCAATCAAGAACATATCTGGTAGTTTTCTGACTCATTATCACATCAGTGCTAAATTCCAATAATGAACTTGGGTGCTAAATTCCAGTGATGTACTTGGATATTACAGGAGCAGAGCTTTCATCAGAGGATCTGAAACTGAAATGAAAACCCTCGTGAAAAATCGGGTCCCAGTCAACCAGACAAGAAAATGTCTCGGAAACAACTATTTTGGAAACTGGTGTTTCACACTGATCGAATTTGTCTAACTTTAAGACCATAACAAATCTATAATTTATTGAATTTTAAATCTGGAGTCACAGCAATAGAAAGATCTATTTATTCTAAACCACAGAATTCAAATCTCTCCTTCTTTCTATGTCTAAAACTGGAATTGGAACAGGACAATCAGAAAAGTCTAGAAAGCACTGGCTAAAGCTGTGTTATGCATCAAATATGTATAGAAACATTATTTTAAGACATAATGTTTCTTTGTTGTTTAACTCAATCATCTATAAAACACTGAACCATATTTTCTCATTTAATTCTTAACAATGCTACAGAGATTGAATTATTTATCATCACATCCTGCCACTGAAGAATCTGAGAAAAGAATCTTCACAAAGACATGGAGCTGCCCAAAATCACATAATAGTTTGGGTTATATCTATACCCTTGCCAGATTTACATCGAAGCCAAATCCTTTGACTCCAAATCCCAGACCCGTTTCATTCCATTAAGCTCTCTCCTATGCTTGGACTGATCACATCCTTGACAATATGCAACTTTTTCCTTATTGTCCAAAGTGTTTGAAGAAAAGCACCTGAGGCTCTCAACTCGTTCTTGCATTTGCCACTGTGGAAGGAGTTTCCAACTGGGTTCTCCCAGTTTCCTTAAGAAGGAGAAAAGCAAGCTCTTCAAGGCCTAAGCTCTGTTCCATTCAAAGGAAACTGTCTTTTGTGGCTTATTGATAGAGCCCCAGTGCCTCCCCAAGTCAAATTTATTCTAAAACAAATCAGAGAAGCTTTTGTTTACAGTGATGAATGCTCTGTGAAGAGGGTGGTCTGTGTTGGTTCTGTGATAGACGTGAGGTAATTAGTCACAGTCGCGATTTGTGGTACTATTTTAGTCAAAAGCTATAAATACATGAGTTCTGTTTTTCTTGTTATTATTGTTTATTTGTTTGTTCTGGGTTGAATTGAGCACTGATTAGCATAGCAGAATCAGCTCATAAAATGAATGCCAACATTTAAACAACAGTTACGGAGATGCAATTAAAACTTAATGTTGGGAGATTTGTGTACCCTACAGGAGAACATCTGCCCAATAGCCAGGTGGGCACATGGGAATGGCATAAGAGGAAGACTTCCTGCTGATACCAGCTACATGAGAAACATCTTGCTGAGTGAAGGTGACACCAGAGGGCAGTTTTGTCCTAAAAGGAGAAATTGAGGCAAGGGCCAAATAATATGGATATATTTTAATTTTAAATTTATACAAAGAAGTAAAGGGCTTTTCAGATTTAGGAAAGACAGATTAACATAATTACTCCATTTCTATCCAATTAGAGAGCATCTGCTCTGTATTTGTATATGAATTTTTTTTTTTCCTACCTCTGGCCAAATCTTCACAACTTATGAGAGGTATTCAGCCCCTATTCTGAAGTCATCTTATTTTTCTTTTCCATAATCTCTGTCCTTAATTATATTAACTCTGCAAACTTCCTCAAATTCTTTTTGGAATGAGGTGGAAAATCAATCATTCCATCACCCTTTTCTTTGAAAAAAAATGTTTTCTGTCACTGGTTGTCTGACTTCCTTCTCTGTTGCCAGAATGCAAGGGCTTAGTATATAGCTGTGTTCAAGGCATAAACGATGTGAGGACCTCAAAGAACCCAACTGAATTCTACTGACAGAAAGAACCTAGATAAAGGCACTATCAACCTTGAATCTGCTTCTTTGAACATTTGGGGACAGAAACTTTATCTTGTTCGTCTATATATATATCCACCAACTACACTGGTTCAATGTAGATCAATAAAATGGTGTGGGTGTTTGTTTTAATTCAATGGAGAATTACAGACAAAATGGTAAAAAGCCCATTACATGGTACATGCTCAAGGAAACTGTCCTTAGGATGATTTCTGTGAAATAGTGACTTTTAGACTGAGTTTCTGGGCACAGATTACAGAAATAACCTGCAACTCTGGAATCAGTATTAACCAAAACTCTGAGATGTCAAGCTATTATTGAAGCACCTAGAAATTTTAGCAAAAATTCCACGCAGCAATAAGGAGTAAGAAATATATCATCATCCTTAATTATCTACAGCTTTTCCTCATTGAGCTAGACAGAAGTCCTAGTTCCTTTCCTTAACATTACAGTAGAGGAATTAAGTGCACAAACCAGTGGACCCAGGTCTGAAATGAGAGTCTACCACTTACTAATGGTGTGACCTTGGGGCAAGTCATCGAAACACTAAGACACATTTTCTTCATCTATAAGTTAGAAGAAATGACAGTGCCTACACCACAGAGTTGTAGTGTGGTACATGGGGAAATGCTTTGTGGAATACCTCCACATAGTATGTATACAATAAATTATTAGCTAATTCTGGTCCTTTTCTCAGTATGGTTGCTCACAAGTCTACCTAGTTAGGCCAACATGAATTCATCTGAGAAGACTTTCCATGCCCATACTCCCTAGCAGTGTAATATCCCCTTTCTAGGATCATTCTTATTATCCCACGAAAGGTCTATAATATCTCTCATTTTAAAATACCCTCCCCAGCACCCTATTACTTCCTCTAGCTACCATCCTATTTCCCAGCTCCCCCATTTGGTAAACTCTCAGACAAGGTATGAGTTACCAGTGTTCACTTGTGGATTTCCCTTTTTCTTTTATCCCAATTCTACTTGGCCTCCAACCCCCTCATTCTGCCAAATCCCCATTTGTCAAGGTCATTAATATCCTTCATTTTCCCAAACCCATTGGTCAGTGCTCAGTCCTCCTTTTACTTGATGTCTTGGAAGCATCTGACATCGTTGACAATTTCCTCTTTCTTAAAACCCTTCTGTCACTGGGCTGCTGGGAAATCACGTTATTCTGGTGTTTCTCTTTCATCAGCTGCTTCTTGGCTTTCATTGCCAAAATATAAACTTTGTAAAAGATGGTGTTTCCTCCTCTTTTCTCTACCTAAGATCATCTAAGGAAGGAGTCTACCTAAAATTGTCCACTGTTCCCTGAGTTCTCCATTAATACCAAGTGGTTCATCTCCACTTGGGTTTTTAGGAGGTTTCTCAACCCTCACATATCTTGATTTTACTCTGAAGCTTCATCCATGCCCTTTTTAGTAGACAGCATCACTATTCACTGTCTCTCAGGAAAAAGAAACCACACACACACCCCAACACTGCGCTAAGATGTAAACTCTTTCCTGTGGTCCTCGCGACCTTCTTTCTCAATCATCATCTTATTCTCTCAGTGCCACCCACATTGGCCGTCTGACTGAGCTCTAACCATACAACATAGTTTGTTTCAGGGCCTTCATCGGTGATGGTCTTTCTGCCTCCTTGAAATGATCTTTTCCTACAGAATTCACAAGTATTATTTCTTTGTTTCAATACAAATGTTACTTCCTCAGAGAGCTCTTTCCTGATCAGTTTTTCTAACATAGACCTCCCATTATTTTCCGTCCCCTAATCTTCTATTAATTTGTCACATAGTTTTATTTTACCATTGCTTATAATCATAGGATCCATTTACTCACTTGCTTATTGACTGTCTCACATCCGGAAGAATTTAAGCTCACTTAGAGCAAGGTTTTTGTTTCTTTCCTCACTGTGTCCCCAGTTTCTGCTTATAATAAATTCTCCAAAAGTACCTGTGAAATAGTTGAGATGGGACTTGGTAAAGGAAAGGTCTGATTCATACCTGGACCCTTGAAGACCATATACACAAAATGTATATTCTATTTATCTAAAGACTTGCTATTTTCATTTCCATCCTCAGAGCTCCTAGATACTGCAAGAGTACTGAATCTGAAAGCAAAAATATGAAAATAGTGGCTCTGGCCTGTCATTTATAATCTAAACCCCCCAGGGAAAGTCACTGGAACCAGCAACTCAATTCCCCAAGTTGTAAAATGGTGATCATAACAGCTGCTATCACTAACCTAGAGAATTGTTGAACAAGAAAGGAAGCCATCACTTACTATGAACCTACTATACATCAAGCATTGTATACTCAGATATGTCTTTCATACATATTTCTCTTCTGAATTATTACAATGACTTTCTAACTCATTTCCCTGACCTTACCCAGGAAATCCATTTAAGATGGCCCTGAAGTAATTCTAAAAATATAAATCAGATCCTACCACATTCTTAATGACCAGGATACCCTCCTGTAGCTCTCTATTGGCTAGATATAAAGTCCACATTCCTTGGAGTTACAAAAACAAACCTTTAAATTCTGGCCCCTCCCTCTTTCTATTGTCTCATTTCCTAGAACTCAGTTTCCCTCCATTCTACCACCTGATTTTCTTAAAGTATCACTCATTCATTTGTACTTAAATAAAACAGACTATTTCTTACCATTTGATTCTGTATTTGCTCTGTCCTCTACCTGGATCTCCTCCCAACCTTGACTGTCAAACTCCCATTTACTCTATAAAGTTCCATAGACATGTAACCGTCTGCATGAAGCCTTTACTAGAATATGCCCAAACTTCCAGAAAAGTCAACCACCCTGTATTATTTATACACTTTTTACATGCAGTCATAACCCTTGAAACATCATACTTACTAATTTTTTTTTTTTTGGTTGTCTCATATACCACGAGTTCCTTGAGAGCTATAACCAGTTCTTAATCACCTTCGTATCTACAGATAACAAACATAGAGCAAATTCTCTAAGTGTTTGTTGGAAGAATGAATGAACCACCTCATACAATCATAATTCTCCCTGTAAGTAGGTATTATTTTCCTCACTCTCACCAAAGAACACTAGACAATGCAAACCAGGACATGTTGGAGTATGGAAAATGAATCATTAAAAATTTCTCTGGGAAGACAAGCATGGATTAGGAGGGTTGGAAGAGGTCACCATATCTAAAAGGCCCTACCTGAGCTGGTGACCCTTGATCTCACTCACTGCTCTCCAGCCTTTGTGGCCTCCTATGTGTTCCTAGAGCACAGCAGGCATGCCTCCTCCTCACAGCATCTGCATGTGCTATTAAATGTTACCTTATCCAAGTGACCTTCCTTAGCGGCTCTCTAAAACGGCATACATATTCCAACCCACCTCATTCTCCACCACCTAGACTTCATTTTTCTTCATAGACATGGTTACCATTTGGCATCCTTGATTATTTTTATTTATTTTCTGTAGTAGGTGCTGGGAAGTTATCCAAAGGTTCAACTGGTAGAGTGTGAACAGTTAGCCAGAAAGATGTTGGTCCTAAAATAATGGAGAACTTTAAAAGCTTGACAGTAAGGTTTGAATACCATTTTGTTGAAAATGTGAAGCCTCTGGAGATTTCTGATCAGGCAACCAACATGATGGAAGCTGTTATAAGATTAACAGGATACACATGCATCAGCACAGCCCTGGTCTCCCAACCATTGAGATCTAGGACTGTGTTCTCACTGGTTGGTAACTGACTTCAAGTACTGTTTATGCCCTCAGAGTTCTCCTGTCTTATAATTAGATATTCTGCATATCAAGAGCGGTCTCAATAGCCCCAGTTTATAACTTCCTCTAGTAACACCTAGTAAGGACCATAGATAGGGTCCATAAGGCTCTTTCCAAAGAAGGCACCCCTGTAAACCTGGATCAGATTCTCCAGTTAGTCCCACCTTCTTTTTATCTTCTGTATTCCACAATCAAGTAGTCTCAGAATGCCTTGCAGCACAACCTGGCTGCATGAAGAATTAAGTCAGGAGTAACAGAACTTCACATTTTGAAATAAAGAGACAAGGAAAAGAGTCCAGAGTGATGCCAAGTTTTCAATCCCAAGTGATGGAAAGAGCAATGATTCCATTTGCATTAGTGGGAGAACCAGAGAAAAAGTCATCATTTCATTTTAAAACATGTTGATTTGAAGACATGACAAACTTCAGATAAATATCTAGCACGTATCTGGAAATGTAGGATTCGAAATTAGGAAATAAATCTGCATCTAGGACTCAGATCTGGGAATCATTTGCATCGATGTGTTATTTGAAGCTGAGAAAGCAAGTCAGATGAGCAAAAAATAAATTGAGGGAAAAAAACACTTTAGCAAGTTTTTAGAGCCAATTTAAGCAGGATGAGGAGGTAAACAAGGGAGGGAAGAAGTGTTAAGAGTAGAAAAGGGAGGGTTGCTTTAATAACACATGGGTAGTGGGTATTTCTGGGAAGACAGTGGAGTAAGAGGGACCTAAACTCACTAGCCCCAGTGTTATCTACAACTAGGTAACCCAGAAAACAACCCAAAGACTGGCAGAACAAACTCTACAGCTAAATGTAGAGAAAAAGCCACATCAAAGAGGGTAGGAAAAGTGGAGATGTGGTGGGGAGCTAAATGGAGCTACAGGACTGTCCACGGGAGGGAAGGACCTGAAGGTGCAGAGAGGGGAGAGAAACAGACCCTCACACCAAGGAGCCCACCCAGGAAAGACGACTCCCCCTAACACCTGGCTTTGAAAACCAGAGGGGCCGAATTTCCAGAGTTCTTACAACCCACGGGACTTAAAATCCAGAATTTAAAAAAATCAGTGGCTCCACTCAAGGACAGCTGGTTGGGCAAGAGGAAATGGAGTCCCTGCCCTTAAAGAGACAGCACAAGAAAGAGCCCACAGAGAAACCCTGTAAAAGCAAAGGTTTGAAAAATGCCTGGGGCATACAAGAACTCATCTCAGAAGGGGTCCTAGAAGGACAGAGAACACTGGAAGACTCCTCTGGAAACAAAGGAGCCGGCAGGAGCCATTCCCCTCCTCTACCCCCAAGCATAAGTATATGGCCACCTTGGGAACCAGCACCGCACTGACACTTGCTACCTAACCTGCTGCCGCCACCCTGCCCCCTCCAGCCAGGCCTGCCCCAGCCCCTGTGCAGTAGGTCCTGTCCTCCGGAAGACTAGCTGTGCACAAATCTTGCAAACATTGCCTGTCCCTCTCCAAACACATTGGGGAACCGCCTCCTCAAATACACTTCTGGCTGGAATCCATCCAGAGCAGAACCACAAGGCTGGCAGGGTGCAAGCAGCCCCAGCAGGAGCCAGCACCAGTCCAAAGAGACTCCTCTCCTGGGGAGAGGGAAAGGTCCCAGCAGTGGGCTAGGGGCAGACAACTGGTCGGCCTGCAGACCCGCCCACCAATGGAAGCTTCTTCAAGGACAACACAGGGAAAGCGCACTGCAGTTTGGTGCTACCTCACCTCCTAGACAACCTGATCTGACTCCACCCAAGCTCAGGCAGCCCCGCCCTGGCCCACTAACAGTCCAGGGACCAAACACTGCCCACAGCTGGCAAAGAGAGCTACTGCAGATGACGGCACTGAAGGAAAGAGCAGTCCAGCCACCAACAGCAGAGCATAGGCCACACACATGGGAGACGCCTCAGAAATGCCAGGTTCCGGTGAAGATGGGAGACTGCACCACAGGACCTCCTCTTCATAAGGTCACTACTTTCCGAAGCGGGACATAGAGCTGACTTTCCCAACTCCCAGAAACAAAGAGGGCCACACAAAATGAGACAGGGGAATACACCCCAAGTAAAAGAACAGGACCCAACCACAATAAGAGACCTAAGCAAAACAGACAAGAGTAATTATCTGATGAAGAAATTAGTGATCATAAAGAAATTGGAGTTGAAAAGAGAGTGGAGGACATCAGTGAGACCCTTAACAAAGAGTAAGAACCCATCAGAGGTGAAGAACACAGTAAGTGAAATTAAAAATATACTAGATGGAATAAATAGTAGATAAAAGAAAAAGAAAAATGAATCTGTGACCTGGAAAACAGAGTAATCAAGCTGAGGCAGTGAAAGGAAAAAAAAATAGGCAAAGTGGTGCCTGGGTGGCCCAGTTGGTTAAGTGAGTGGCTCTTGGTTTTGGCTCAAGTCTGGATCTCAGGGTCCTGAGACTGAGCCCAGTGTAGGGCTCTGCACTTAGTGTGTGCGTGTATGGGGGGGGGGGGCTTCCTCCTCACCTTCCCTCTACCCCTCCCCCTACTCACACTCTACCACTTAAATAGATAAATAAATCTTAAAGGAAAAGAAACAAAAACAAAAACCCAGCCAACATCACACTCAATGGTGAAAAACAGAGCTTTTTCCCTAAGGTCAGGATCAAGACAAGGATGCCTAATCTCACCACTTTAATTCATACTGACAGAAACCCTAGCCACAGCAATCAGAAAAGAAAAAGGAATAAAAGGCATCCAAATTGATAAGGAAGTACTAAAGCTTTTGCTGTTCACAGATTACATGATACTATATGTAGAAAACCATAAAGACTACAAAAAAATTACTAGAACTGACAAAAGAGGGACACCTGGATGGCTCAGTTGGTTAAGCATCTGCCTTCAGCTCAGGTCATGATCGACCAGAGTCCTGAGATCAAGCACCATGTTGGGCTCCCTGCTCGGTGGGGAGTCTGATTCTTCCCCTACCTTTCCCCTCTGCTGGTACTCTGTCTCTCTCTCTCTCTCAAATAAATAAATAAAATCTTAAAAAAAAAAAAAAAAAACCTGCCAAATGAATTCAGTAAGGTCACAGGATACAAAGTCAATGTCTGGAAATCCACCACATTTCTATACACTAATAATGAAGCAGCCAAAAGAGAAAGTGGCGGTGAGGCTGTGGAGAAAAGGAACCCTACCCTCATGCAATGTTGGAAATGCAAAGTGGTGCAGCCACTGTGGAAAACAGGATGGAGGTTCCTCAAGAAATTAAAAACAGAACTACCCTATGATCCAGTAATCCCACTATTGGGTATTTACCTAAAGAACACGACAACACCAAGTCAAAAGGATATATGCACCTCTATATTCACTGTAGCATTATTTGCAACAGCCAAATTATGGAAGCAGCCCAAGTGTCCCCTGATGGATGGATAAAGAAGATGTGGTGTGCATATATATATATACAATGGAATGTTATTCTGCCATAAGAAAGAATGAAGTCTTGCCATTTCCAACAACTTCTATAGATCCAGAGAGTAAAATGCTAGATGAAATAAGTCAATTAGAGAAAGACAAATAACTCACATGTAGAATTTAAGAAACAAACGGACAAAGAAAAAAAAAAAGAGAGAAACAAACCAAAACCCAAACTCTTCACGACAGAGAACACACTGATGGTTACCAGAGGGGAGGTGGGTGGGGGGATGGATGAAATGGGTGATGGGGGTTAAGGAGCACACTTGTCATGATGAGCCCCGGGTGACGCGCGGGAATGCTGAATCGCTGTATTGTACACCTGAAACTAACAGAACGCTGTAGGCTAACTCTACTGGAATTAAAATTTACAAAGAAATAACAAGTGAGTGGTAGATGCATATAGATATTAGAGTAGAATATTTAGAAGAGCCACTCTCAGGAGAGGAGTAGAATCTTTACAGGGCAACACGATTAAGCGAGCAGCCAAGAGGACTCGGTGGAGACCAATCTCCGAAGAGCTGAGGCAGCATGGTTTTCTAACTTTATAGAACAATCTAAAACTAGGAATAGAAACAGCAAGTACTGGAAGCTTCTGCCCACTGGCATTTTACCCAATAATTGTAGAACTGACCTGATACCTAGGGACTGCCAGAGTATACACAGTCTAGCAAAACGTAAGGAATTCTAGGATGTAAAGTAGCATGGAATGAATAGCTCCAGCTGAGAAACCCCCTCTTTTGTTCTGGGAAAAAAGTCACCAAGGTCAATGAAAATCTAACTATACAATCAGAGGAAGAAGTAGAGTATCAAAGCTGGGCAAAAATTAATTCTAATCCTTCCGTGGATTTCTGAGTCATTTATTGGGTGATTGAATGGTTCAACAGGTCTGAAGCACAGACAATGTATCCGGCACTCTCCTCAGCTCTGGAGATGGAAAAATCTCAGATGAGCGGGGAGATAAAGCAGAGAAATCTGAAGCAACTTAGTGAGGGTCCCACAAGAAACTTATGGTAAAACCTCCTGAGGCCCGGTCTATGCTTTTTGCCTTCTATCCAATTTCTTACATTTCTCTCCAACCAAGTGCTAATTTGTTTTTTTCCAAATCTGGAAAAATTTCTTTGACAGTCCTTGTATCTTCTGGCATTTTCTAATTTGTTCTGATTTTATAGGTTGCTTCACTTAATCAAAATTCTGTTTCTCTGACTATAAAATGATAATATAGCTGTAACCTGCACTTGCTTATACATGATAATAAGCATTATAGAGATAGAGTCACCCGAGTTCCTTGGAGAGAGGCACTATGGAGACAAAGGCAGGTATTCAATATTGCAAATAATCTCATCTTCTCTTACTATCAAATGTTCATTTAAATTGCATGAAACAGAAAAAACTGGCTTCTTTAAAATTCCATTGTAGAAAGATATCCATTCTGATCTAGCTGTGTCATAAAAGTAAGAGTGGGAAACACCATTCTATGTACTTGGAACAAACAGAAAATGGCTAGTTTCATTTCACTAAAAGGCAACTCGGGGTGGGGGGCGCTGGCTTTATTAGCAGTACAGGAAGAAGACCTCTTCATAGGAAAACAGTAACACTATTTTGTAGTCATCAGAGAGGGAGAAAAACCATGAGACCCATAACTATAGGAAACAAAGAGTTGCTGGAGGGGGAGGCCATTGGGGGATGGGGTAACTGGGTGACAGGCATTAAGGAAGGAACATGAGGTGATGAGCACTGGGTGTTATACGCAACTGATAAAAAATTATTGAACACTACATCTGAACCTAATGAAGTACTGTAAGTTGGCTAATCGAACTTAAATAAATGAAAAGAAAAAGAAAACAGTAACTTTGTTTTGTTACACATTATGGATTCTCTGGAAGGTAGGTGTGCCCTGCCCAGTGCCGGTTAATCCATTTTTTCCACCCTGGTGGTGCTGAATTGTTTTGTTGTCAGCTTGGTTGCACTAGGAACTGCATTTTCCAGAATGCACTTTTCTGTCAGGTTCTGGGTCAGGCAGATGCAGTTACAGGAATTGGGTGAGGAGGAAGTACAGCTGCATGACTGTCACCCTTTAAAGCAGGTTGCTGGCTGCAGGTAATGAGAGACCAAGATGCACTGGCAGATTCCAGTCTGCCCAGATTATTTTCTTAGCTGCCACCCCTGCCGTGGTAGGCAGAGTTCTAAGAAAGCAGAGTTCTAAGAAGAAAGCTTCTTGCTCCCTGGTGCACTCCCCTTGTGTAAGACCTGCCGCTGAGCAGCTGGAGGGAGGGTGAGGATGGTGAGTGTGATACACTATCACTCCCACAGCTAGGTTACTAATCAGCTGACTCTGAGTTAATCAAAGGTAAGCTTCTCTGGGATGGGCTTGACTTAATCTTCCAGAGCCTTTAAAAGAAGGTCAAGTGTCAGAGAGGTTCATTCCTACTAGCCTTGAAAACAAGGCTTCCCTGATATCTACATCAACAAAGAATTCTGCCAACAACCACGTGAGCTTGGAAGAGACCCCACGCCTCAGATGAGACCCCAGCCCTTGATGACACCATGGTGGCAGCCTTGTTAGACCCTAAGAGGAGGAGCAGGCTAACCTGTGTGCTGACTTCTGACCCACGGAAAACTGTGAGATAATAAATACATACTGTCTTAAACTGGTAAATTTGTGGCAATTTGTTACATACTAACAGATAACTAATATATCCATTGTGATAATTTGTTACATACTAACATAAACAGGTAACTAATATATCTGTTCACCAAAAGAAACCTCAGGTGCAACCTATCCAATGCCATGCTGAAAATTCAAAGGCAGTAGCCATGAAGAGCAAAGACATTCATAGACTTCACCAGCCTTTCTTGATGGTCTTACTCTAACAGCTAGACATGCCAGCTTCAATATTCCCCTGCAAGTTCTAACTCCCCAGCTCCTTTTGTAATTGTGTAGCATCTAATCTGTATAACAACTTTCTCACTTTGTGACACTCATAGTGGCTCTGCTTCCCTGAATGAACCATGACTGATGCGGTGACGGGTCCCAGAAGTGGCACTAGGACAACAGAATCTTTATAATGGAGATCTGGAACTGGCTTTAACATCTAATTAGACTTATGGACATTAATGACCTTGTCACCAGTGTTAGCACACTGGTAGTCCAAGGAATTCCAATTGACAATCCAAGTGACAATACAGAAAAGTAAACGGTCACCTCTAGACATCTATATTCAAGCACCCATAGAAGGCAGTGCTTTTTGGGACCAAGTGGTTGCTGCTATAAACATTTTTAGTTAAAATAAGGCATATTGAGATTACTTGGCCAATTATAAATGCATTAGAGCACTCAGAGAAATACAATTATGATCTTGTGGCTTTAAATTCCCACTGCAAGGTCCAGTAAAAAAATCAGAAAGCTTCAGTAACTGCCCTAAAAGAAAACCTTATCTCCTATAACCATAGGCACAAGATTTCTGAAAATCAAACCAAAAGTCTAATCCTGTGGGTGACTTAAGTATAATACAGATGGAATCCACAATTGCAGTTTTTTTTTTTTTTTTGATGTTAAATTTAGGGTTTTAAAGGAGAAGGAGCAGGATGTTGGAAGTTTGGATGGAGGAATTTAATGGGCAGAGTCTAATGAAACTGAGCACATCACACCCTGAAAATTCTGCTGAGCTCCCTTTTCCAACAGAAGCAGACATTGCTCCCTTATATGAGTAGCATCTCTCCATGGCTGAAGAACAAGCATTTAATTCCCATGAGGTAGTTACCTACAGGGGATTGCTGGTCCTCCTCAGGACCTTCTCCCACCCCCTGCCATTGTTTCCAGGCCCAAGTCCTGGCATGACCTATAGGTCAGATGCAAAATACAACCCATGGAAAGGAGCCCTATGCACATAAAAAGAAACGTGAGATTTTTCCAGTTTACATTAAATGGTTAGAGCCAAAGCAGTAACGAGAATGGTTGAAAGTACAAAGATCACTGATGTTAGCTAATTGATCATATTGTCCTTGGGACTCAAAGATCAGAAAATTAGAGTTTTGACTTTTATAAGTGACAAAAGATTCTAGATCAGATGAAATCTGTCTTAAATTATCAAAATGCAACCCCCAACTTGACCTGAGCCAGCTTACAGACCTAATCATTTGAGTAAAGTGGAATCTAAGTCCCCTTGAGAAAGGACTCTATGCAGTGCTAAAAATGTACACCTCAAATCCTTCTCCTGCTCTTCTCCAGTGTGACCAGTGACCATTTAGCAAGTTGTCTTGGATAGAAGTGGGGGAATGTTATGCTGGCCTTTCAGGAATTATTACATAACAGCTTTGAACTGACACTAATTTCTGGTGACTTAAAATGTTACTGTGATCTACCATTCAGAGTAAAGGCTTATGGAGGCCCTGTGATTACGAAGTTTTGGCCCAAGTCTACCTCACAGCAGGCAGAGTGGGCCCCCAGACCCAATCTGTGCTTATCCCTCTGTTCCATAATCTAAAATTAATAGACATCTCAGAAACTGACAGATTTCCACATTGGCTTCCACACAGTTAATGTGATGGCTATTCTTGTTGAAAAGAGCACATGGAAGCCACCAGAACTGAGTCTACTTACTAAAATAAGAAACCAAAATGACACTGCATTCTTGGAGAGATTGCAAATACTACTGCCACCCTCAAAGCCTCAGAAAATACAATAGTTGTGATTCTTACCACATACCTACTCCACCTTCCAAAGAAGACTGAAGGATCTTCTGAAAATATCAGCAGATTATTGTAAACAGTAAGAACTTTAATTGCAGCTGATGGACTAAGTCAACTGGCGCCTAGTACACAGCTATCATTCTGGTGAATGATTTTCCTCCATATACCTACTAACAGTGTGGACCACCAAAAACAATTTACTTTCATCTGGCAAGGTCAGCCCCATTCATTGTCTTACCTGAGGGTTATAATCAACTCTTAATTGCTAATTCAGAGTCTAGTCTGCAGGGTCCATGATTGCTTCTCCTTGACACTGATCCACTGTGTCAGTGATAGCACAGAACCCTGCTTCTGACAGAAATCTGACCAGTGCAGCGAGAGCTTTGCACCCAGTTTACTGTGTTACCATGTCCCCTAACACCCTGCAATAGCTGAAGTGTAGAATGCACTTTTGAAGACCCAGTGTCCTAGTTGGGTAGCAACAATTTGCAAGGTTGAGTTGACAGGCCTCAAAGACACAGTAAATACCCTTTACCTGCAACCAACATACAATGCTATCTTTCCTTTGCAGATCAGGACCTCAAGAAGTGGAAATGGGAGTGGCCACTCTCATTATTTCTCCTAGTGGTTATCTAGCTAAATTCTTCCCCAACCTTATAACATTGCTCTCTTGGGGCACCTGGGTGGCTCAGCCAGTCGGGCATCTGCCTTTGGCTCAGGTCGTGATCTCAGGGTCCTGGAATCGAGCCCCGCATCAGGCTCTCTGCTCAGCGGGGAGCCTGCTTCCCTCTCCCCGTCCGTCTGCCTCTCTGCCTACTTGTGACTTCTCTGTCAAGTAAGTAAATAAAATCTTAAAAAAAAAAAAACAAAAAACCAACATTGCTCTCTTGTTTATTTACAGATCTTCATTCCCAAGAGAAAGAGGCTTCCTCTTTCATGACAGAGTAATTATGCCATTAAAATAAAAGTTGAGGGACGCCTGGGTGGCTCAGTTGGTTAAGCAGCTGCCTCCAGTTCAGGTCATGATCCCAGCATCCTGGGATTGAGTCCCACATCGGGCTCCTTGCTCGTCAGGGAGCCTGCTTCTCCCTCTGCATCTGTCTGCCTGTGCTCGCTCGCTCTCTCTCTAACAAATAAATAAAATCTTTAAAAAGAAAAAAAAAGTTGAAATGCCACGTGGTCACTTAGATCTACATGAATCAGTGAAATAATGGGTAAAGATAGGATTACTCTACTTCTGGGTGATTAATCCTATTTTTTTTTCCTGACAGAAGGAAATTAAATTGCATCTATACAATAAGAACAGGGAGGGTCATGTCTAGAATGCAGGAGATCCTCTGGTGCATCTCTTAGCTGTCCCATGGCCTGTGGTCAAAGTTAATGGAAAACTACAACAACCCTATATAGAAATGAAGGTTTTGATCACCTTTGTAAACAAGGAACAATGACCAGCTGAAATGCTTGGTGAGGGCAAAAGGAGTATCAAACATGTATTAGAAAGAAGTTATATAAAAAAATAAAAATAAATTTAAAAAATAAAAATAAAGAAATAAATAAAAAGAAAGAAGTTATAATGGCCAGCTATGATCTTGTTAGTAATTGCAGAAAAGCTAGGAAAGAGTATCTTCCTTATTTTGATATGAATATATTTGCATAGGGATGTTAATTCTCTTTGTTTTTAATTCCTTTGTTCTCTTTTTCCCATTCTGTAAGTCAACCTTATAACTCAGTACTTAAGTAACAGGATGTCAAGGAGGAGTGTGACTTTACCAGAAGAGGAATAAATATCATCCAAAAAATGGGTGAAGTGGGAGTTTGTGTGCTCTCCCCTGGAGGGAATGTTAGCATGTCTGAGGTACAAAGAAATGATCAGATCATGTCAGGCAGAGGCCTCATTTTGCTATTGTCCTCCCTCTAACATAGAAGGTCTAATTCCTGTAACAAATTCCTTACCAGGATACTCAGAATGGCTATGCTTTAGCTTGAACTCAGACTGATACAGGAGCCTAAAAATAGAGTGATCTTCATTTCTTGTGAAAAATCAGCAATCATTTTATAATAAACTAAATACAGAACATCCCTAAATATCAGTGTCAATGCTAAAAACAGACAAGACTCTACAGAGTATTCTCCCCTTAATTCTTTCTAACCTGGCCTGTGCAGAATACATCATTCTCTGAAAAATGTTGCCATGTCTTCCTGTGAGTTTTCACCGGCAGACTGATGAGATCCTTTTCTTGGGGTAGTGGCTGTCTGGCCAACTCAGCCACCGTGATCAATAGTATTGATTCTATCCAGGAGGCCAGAACAGGAGAGTATGAAAATCTATTCCAGCTTATCTGAGTTAGCTTCACCACATGTACAACTTCTCACTTATTAAGATTGACTGCAGAGGTTCAAAAGACAGAGGCAAAAATTGAAGAACCCAAGACCTGATATTTGGGGGGGGGGGGGGACTCAAAAGAAATCTGCATGTCTATAAAATGCACTAGAACTGATCTAACATGTAAATTATTAACACAGTTGACCCTGGCACAGAGACCTTCAGTAGATGCCATTGACAAGTGCTCACCAGGCTCTCAGTAAAATGTAATCAGCACGTTGAACAAGCACGAGTCATGGAATGAAATTATAAAGCCCTTTACTATTGCCTCTCATTGTTTTTACCACTCAGGAGGCTTTGCCTTCTCCCACCCTTACAGAAAATTCAGGCACACCTCAAGACAGTCTTGGTAATTCTTAACTTATAAATTATTGTTTCAGCTTAAGAACTGAAATGTCCACTTCCATGTGTGTTCAAAATTCCAACCCTCTTTGGGTTGAAACATGAGGAATAAAGAGAGAAAAAGAATTAAGGATGGTCGTCACTGGACGGATGGCTTTTCTCCAGAACAGGCAGCTGTCTGGACTGACCATTTCTCCCATCATGTTCTCATGGAGTCTGTGGGGGGCCATTCTGGGGAGTTTCCACCCATAGGTCCCTTGATCTCTGTTCTTGTTCATCTGTTCACTTATTCTATCTTCACCTTCTGAAAATTGGGTGATACCTTCAGTTTCTCTCCATGGATAGCTCTATGCCCCTCCAGGCAACCTCTGACTTTTCCCCAGCTCCATCTTATCCATTACTACTCTGTGAGAAATAGCCACACATTCTTCCCCCGATGTATGTTGGCATGCGGGCAACTCAGGTTAGTCATCTCTAGATCTCCTGTCTACAAGAGTCAGACCATGTCTTACACTATTCCTCACTCAGGCAGGAATCAGACCCCAGGCCAGTGTGTGTGTAACTCTGTGTGGTCCTAGTAAGCCCCTTTCATGGGCACAAAATGAAGGACAGGCACAACCTACTCCTTTCCTCTGAGATGGGTAGGAGAGCTCAGTGTCCACCAGCACTCTTTTCCAAAATCCTCTTTACAACTTTTTATTTTAATCCTCAGTTCATTTACATCTGCTTGATGTGGAAGAGGTGTTTAGAATGGTCATAAATCACCTAATCACTTTCCAACCATGACTTTCTGTGAATTCTCCACTGTAAATTGTTATGCTTGCTCTGGTGTTTGATACATATTTGCTTACATCCTAGGAGAAAACTCCATTGTAAAATACCATCAGGTGAAGCAATTCATTTCTGGAATCACGTATCTTTACCCAGTCTATGCCTCAATTCTTTATCTGTCCTTTAAACTTCTCTACTTACCAACTCCACTATTTAAAGTATAATTATATTCTCAATCACTTCAAATTATATATATATATATAGAGAGAGAGAGAGAGAGAGAGATTTTTTTTTGGTTGGGGGGGAGTCAAGATGGCGGAGAAGTAGCAGGCTGAGACGACATCAGGCAGCAGGAGATCAGCTAGATAGCCTATCAAACCATTCCGAACACCTACGAATCCAACAGGAGATTGAAGAGAAGAAAAACAACAATTCCAGAAACAGAAAATCGACCATGTTCTAAAAGGTAGGACCAGCGGAGAAGTGAATCCAACACGATGGGAAGATAGACCCCGGGGGGAGGGGCCGGCTCCTGGCAAGCGGCAGAACAATGAAGCACAAAATCAGGACTTTTAAAAGTCTGCTCCACGGAGGGACATCGCTCCAGAGGCTTAACTGGGGTGAAGACCTCACGGGGACAGAAAAGGAGGCAGTACTGAAGGCTAGGGACATAATCAATACAGACATTGGTAATATGTCAGATCTGGAGTTCAGGACGACAATTCTCAAGGTTCTAGCCGGGCTTGAAAAAGGCATGGAAGATATTAGAGAAACCCTGTCGGGAGAAATAAAAGCCCTTTCTGGAGAAATAAAAGAACTAAAATCTAATCAAGTTGAAATAAAAAAAGCTATTAATGAGGTGCAATAAAAAATGGAGGCTCTTACTGCTAGGATAAATGGGGCAGAAGAACGAATTAGTGATATAGAAGACCAAATGACAGAGAATAAAGAAGCTGAGCAAAAGAGAGACAACTAATTCCATAAGACGAAACAACATTAGAATAATTGGGATTCCAGAAGAAGAAGAAAGAGAAAGAGGAGCAGAAGGTATATTGGAGAGGATTATTGTAGAGAATTCCCCTAATATAGCAGGGGAACAAGCATCAAAATCCAGGAGGTGCAGAGAACACCCCTCAAAATCAATAGGAATCGGTCCACACCCTGCCATCTAATAGTAAAATTTACAAGTCTTAGCGACAAAGAGAAAATCCTGAAAGCAGCACGGGACAAAAAGTCTGTAACATACAATGGTAAAAATATTAGATTGGCAGCAGACTTATCCACAGAGACCTGGCAGGCCAGAAAGAACAGGCATGATATATTCAGAGCACTAAATGAGAAAAACATGCAGCCAAGAATACTTTATCCAGCTAGGTTATCATTGAAAATAGAAGGAGAGATAAAAAGCTTCCACGACAAAAACTGAAAGAATTTGTAAACACCAAACCAGCTCTACAGGAAATATTGAAAGGGGTCCTCTAAGCAAATAGAGATCCTAAAATAGTAGATCAGAAAGGAACAGAGACAATATACAGTAATAATCACCTTACAGGCAATACAATGACACTAAATTTGTATCTCTCAATAGTTACCCTGAATGTAAATGAGCTAAGTGCCCCAATCAAAAGACACAGGGTTTCAGAATGGATAAAAAAACAAAACCCATCAATATGCTGCCTACAAGAAACTCATTTTAGACCCGAAGACACCTCCAGATTGAAAGTGAGGGGGTGGAAAACAATTTACCATGCTAATGGACATCAGAAGAAAGCTGGGGTGGCAATCCTTATATCAGATCAATTAGATTTTAAGCCAAAGACTATAATAAAAGATGAGGAAGGACACTTCATCATACTCAAAGGGTCTGTCCAACAAGAAGATCTAACAATTTTAAATATCTATGCCCCTAACATGGGAGCAGCCAACTATATAAACCAATTAATAACAAAATCAAAGAAACACATTGACAAGAATACAATAATAGTAGGAGACTTTAACACACCCCTCACTGAAATGGACAGATCATCCAAACAAAAGATCAATAAGGAAATAAAGGTCTTAAATGACACATTGGACCAGATGTACATCACAGATATATTCAGAACATTCCATCCCAAAGCAACAGAATACACATTCTTCTCCAGTGCCCATGGAACATTCTCCAGAATAGATCACATCCTGGGTCATAAATCAGGTCTCAACAGGTATCAAAAGATTGGGATCATTCCCTGCATATTTTCAGACCACAATGCTCTGAAGCTAGAACTCAATCACAAGAGGAAATGTGGAAAGAGCACAAATACATGGAGACTCAACAGCATCCTTCTAAAGAATGAATGGGTCAACCAGGAAATTAAAGAAGAATTGAAAAAAACCGTGGAAACAAATGATCATGAAAATCTGTGGGACACAGCAAAGGCAGTCCTGAGAGGAAAATATATAGCGATACAAGCCTATCTCAAGAAACAGGAAAGGTCTCAAATACACAACCTAACCCTACACCTAAAGGAGCTCGAGAAAGAACAACAAAGAAAGCCTAAACCCAGCAGGAGAAGAGAAATAATAAAGATCAAAGCAGAAATCAATGAAATAGAAACCAAAAAAACAATAGAACAAATCAATGAAACTAGGAGCTGGTTCTTTGAAAGAATTAATAAGATTGATAAACCCCTGGCCAGACTTATCAAAAAGAAAAGAGAAAGGACCCAAATAAATAAAATCATGAATGAAAGAGGAGAGATCACAACCAACACCAAAGAAATACAATCATAAGAACATATTATGAACAACTCTATGCCAACAAATTTGACAATCTGGAAGAAATGGATGCTTTCCTAGAGACCTATAAACTGCCAAAACTGAACCAGGAAGAAATAGAAAACCTGAATAGGCCCATAACCAGTAAGGAGATTGAAACAGTCATCCAAAATCTCCAAACAAACAAAAGCCCAGGGCCAGATGGCTTCCCAGGGGAATTCTACCAAACATTTAAAGAAGAATTAATTCCTATTCTCCTGAAACTGTTCCAAAAAATAGAAACGGAAGGAAAACTTCCAAACTCATTTTAGGAGGCCAGCATCACCTTGATCCCCAAACCAGACAAGGATCCCATCAAGAAAGAGAATTACAGACCAATATCCTTGATGAACACAGATGCGAAAATTCTCACCAAAATACTAGCCAATAGGATCCAACAGTACATTAAAAGGATTATTCACCACGACCAAGTGGGATTTATTCCAGGGCAGCAGGGTTGGTTCAACATCCGCAAATCAATCAATGTGATACAATACATTAACAAAAGAAAGAACAAGAACCATATGATACTCTCAATAGATGCTGAAAAAGCATTTGACAAAGTGCAACATCCCTTCCTAATCAAAACTCTTCAAAGTGTAGGGATAGAAGGCGCATACCTCAATATTATCAAAGCCATCTATGAAAAACCCACTGCAAGTATCATTCTCAATGGAGAAAAACTGAGAGCTTTTCCGTTAAGGTCAGGAACACGGCAGGGATGTCCGTTATCACCACTGCTATTCAACATAGTACTAGAAGTCCTAGTCTCAGCAATCAGACAACATAGAGAGAGATTTTTTAAGATCTATTTCTTTATTTTAGAGAGAGAGCACAGGTGGGAAGGGGAGAAAGAGAGAGAATCTCAAGCAGATGCCCGCTGAGCTCAGAGCCCAATGCAGGGCTTGATCTTACAATCATCAGATCACAACCTGAGCCAAAACCAAGAGTCAGACAGCCAAATGACTGCACTGCACCACCCAGGTATCCCATAAATGTATATTTCTTTCAGATAGTTCATGATACAATAACTGATTTCTATGTCTTAGCTTCTTTCTTTATTCATACACCTAAAATATTCAGGTCATCCTACATGC
This sequence comes from Taxidea taxus jeffersonii, assembly GCA_003697995.1. Lineage (NCBI taxonomy): Eukaryota > Metazoa > Chordata > Mammalia > Carnivora > Mustelidae > Taxidea > Taxidea taxus. The sequence continues at coordinate 114,175 of RCUC01134265.1, forward strand.
ATGCCACAGTGCTGAACATCGGGACATCAAGGATCCTTAAACTAGAACCTGGCCAGAAAGAGATCACTCAACTGTTAGAATTATGAGAAGAGTATTTGAGAGATAGTCAAGCCACACAGAAGAAACAGGAGTAACCAGAGGAGAGGCTGCATACACTGAATCTTCAAAGAGGAACAGACGTTGAGGAGTAGAGAGCCATCCCAGAGAAAACAGGGAAAATACAGGTCAAAGTAGAGAGGCAAGAGAAGGAAGGGAATAACAATTAGTCAAGGATGGTTCAGTATGCAGGGAACACACGGGTGTAAGGCAAGCCACGCTGATTGATGAGCTGAACAAGTTTACCAAGGATACATTTTAAAGGAGTTTGCATGCTTGATAAAGTTTAAAATTTATGTTGAAGGCAATTGGAAACACCACATTTTAAGTAAGACTGTGCTGCAGTTGCAGTAAGATTTAAATTTTAGAAAAATTATTCTAACTGAAGAGCTACTAATAATGGGGGGGTGGTAATGAAACATTATGACAAAGCATTGACATTCTCTAAAAATTAAGATCTCATACACATAATTTAAAAGCCAAACAGTACCACAGGAGAAAGGGGGAAGCACTGAAAAGATTCATTTTGGGGGGAAAAAAAGTCAGAGACAAATTAAAAATGAGATAATACTTTCCACTGATAAGATAAAAAGCCTGTCAGGTCAAATATAATGAAGGTTTAGGGAAACAATCTCTTAAAATGCTGTGAGGGTTCAAATCAGTGAAGTTATTTTAGAAGACAACTTGGAGGTATCTATTAAAACTGAAAGTTGTGCGTGTCCTATAACTCACCAGGCCCTCTTCTCAAGGTCTTGGATCCCAAGTATTCGTGTGTGCACAAGCTTAGCATAAGGATGTTCAGAACCGCATTGTGTGGGACAATGAAACCTTGAAAACTATCGTAAAAAAGATGCCATGAGGTACAAACAGGACATTTCCTTTTTCCCTAGAACTAAAGTACATAGCTGAGAACAGAAGACATTAAATGCCTCTCATTGTCTAAGTACAGAGAACTGCCCAATGTGGGGTCCAGCCCTCTCCCCCTGGAGCCTACACAGAGACAACAGTTCAGTAGAACTGACACATGACCTCCCCTCCTCCCCGTGGTCCTATCAGGAGAACCAGGAAGAAGTTCTTCCACTTCCCTATCCCAGGAATGGAAAAGCCCAGAGAATCTCTAGGACAGTATGAGGTCTACAAGAAAGGGAGACTGGCATTTTACCTCTACTTACATTTCTGCTTAGTCATGGGAGAAACACCCCCCCACTCCCCCCAACGCCCCCACTCCAACCCCCCCTCCCCCCTCTCCCCAACCCCTCCCCCCTCCCTCCAGATGAAAGGAACACAAAGGAGGGGCAGCACAGAGGGGCAGCCATCTGGGGGCACTGACGATCCACTCAGGTCCCCCACTCCCATAGATCCAGAAAGTAGAACCTGCTGGTCTCCCTAGACTAAGTCAGGGGTCACAGAAGGTAAGGAGACAGAGCCCTGCTCTCCTGCTGGGGACGGCTGCTGGGTAAAGCCACAGAGGCATGGCCTTGAGCTGGGCTGGGGGAAGCTGCCGCCACTCTTCTACTGTAAAATCAGCGAGCTGGGAAAGTGCTTACAACCAACCCAGGAGAGGATCTCCACGTTGGACTTTTAAACAGATGATATGTTTTATCCCCCTCGCTCCCAAGAGAGAGAAGAATGGAAAAGAAACGTGGGGACAAGGTAGAGGAAGGAGGGTTCATGGGCAGTCCATTGTGCCTCCCACCAACTCCCCCCCGCCCCAATCTCCAGTCTAAACCCTTAGGCCCACCTCATGACCGTGTTGAGTGCGGCAATGAAAGATATTGCTTTGAATTGGATATGAGATTACAGCGATAAAAGGTACATTACTGAGTCTTAAAGAAGTGAAGTGGAACCGGCTTAATAACAGGGAGGGACCTCACTGGCTCCAATGAGCTGTCATTAAGGGATCCCACGACTCAGCAGGAGGGGGCTGGAGAAAGCTTGACAGAGCAGGGCTATTGCAGTTATTGAAAAAAATAAAACATCTCATATACCTGGGGAGAACAGAGACTTCTTTTTAAGTAATTATACAAACTAAATGTCTAACACTAGGAGAAAGGATAAATCTATGTATACATACACTGTGAATTCAAACAGCGTGTGAGGTAGTTCAAAGGAATGAAGTGGTTCAAAATTACCAATATGGATATTTCAGAAACATGTTGGCTGAAAAAAAAAGAGGTGAAGAACAGTGCAGGCACAAGACCATATTATATACTTTTCACAGAGATAGATAAAGAAATAGAGATATAGATGTAATTTTTAGAAGAGGACTCCTTAAATGCATGTTAGTTCTTAGGAAAGAAAACTAAATAAATATCGTAAGATCAAAGTCAAGGGGATTTTAGTTTGATGTATAAGGTGCCTTCTTTATTAAAAAAGAGACAAGGTATTCAGACACTACTTGTGTAACACAACTTATAAAAAAGAAATTTTACTAAAACAGTGGACAATGGTTAATTTTGTGTGATGGATATTTGAATGACTTATTTTCTTCCTTGTACTTTTTTAAAATATTTTTTTCAAGATTTTATTTATTTGGCAGAGAGAGAGATCACAAATAGGTAGAGAGGCATGCAGAGAGAGAGGAAGGGAAGCAGACTCCCCGCTGAGCAGAGAGCCCGATGCGGGGCTTGATCCCAGGACCCTGAGATCGTGACTTGAGCTGAAGGCAGAGGCCTAAACCACTGAGCCAGCCAGGTGCCCCCTTTTCTTTATATTTCAAAATAACATTACCCTCCATAAAAAGGGAAAAGAACAGAAAAAATAAACATGCACAATGATCATTAATCTCATCAGTTACATAAATTCTAATAAAAATGAGATATTCCTTCCCAACATATTTAATTATAATAATGGAAGTGGTCATATGCAGGAGGTAGGAGTTTATATGGTCATGTTCCTCTGGAAGGAATTTGGCAAGATGTACATATAATGAGTGGGGTTTTTTTGGTTTTTGTTTTTGAGGGGAAAAATGTTCATGACTATGTATGCATAAAGCATTTCCAAAAGATTTAGCAAAATGTTAACTGTATTAATCTCGGAGTCTTGGGATTATAGATGTTAGTTGTTTATTTGTATCTTTCTTCTATAATAAACATGTTATTTAGATCATAAACCTATACACATATGTACACATACATATTTAAATTTTCTACTCTCTCAGTAATTCTACAAGTAGGAATCTATTGTAAAGAAATAATAGATTTCTTCAAGATATAGCACAAAGATATCCATGGAAACCTTATTCGTAACTAAAAATTGGAAACAACCTCCATGATCAACAATAAGAGAATGTTTAAATACACTATAAAACAACCATATGATGGAATAGAAAGTAGCCTCTTATAAAAACAGTGTTTTCAAAACACATTGAATTGCATGTGGGGAATTCTTAGGATACAGTACTGTGAGGAACAGAGAAAGGAAGACAATAGGGATGAATTACCAGGTAGTTCCAGGGGCCTACCCAAGCTTGAAATCCGCACATTGGAGGCACCAATCAGTCTGATTGCAAGATTTTTCTCATCTAGGACTCAGCACCCCATCACACCAGCACACAAGACAGATAGCCTCTGGAAAGCTAACTCAGTGCCAAGTACAATGAGCTCTATGTTTTCCAGGGCTTTGAGTTTCAGTTTATAATCACCCTTGTCTTCCATGCACCATGTTTCCAGTCCCAAGAAGGTCCAGAACACCCTCTTCCCTGAATGGTCCCCTGCCAGCAGACTGTAGTCCTGTTGTCACATGGAGAAGCAGCAAGCCACTGGTGTCTGCAGCAGGACAAAACTTGTGTTTGAGGGACCATGGAAGAACTTTGAGAGTGCCCAGACTCAACCCTTTACCATCTGGTTGGCAGAGTTCTCATAGGATCACTACTATCTGTGTATCTAGAACACAGGTTCCAAGACCAGATCCCTCAAGTGCTCCTCCATGCCAATGTTCAAGCAGACCATTAAGGTCTCGGCAGCTTCACGGTTTTATTTGTTGTTTTCACTGTTGCTTTGGTAGTCCTGTGTCTGGAATTATGCCCCACAGAAAGAAGTGTACACTAAAGATATGTTAAGTTAAATGGAGAATTTTTTTGGAAACACTTGAATTTCATAAATCCAAGAGGTTATGAAGTGTAAGTCAGGCAAAAATAAATGTCTCCAGATGAATCTTTTAAAAGCATATTATGCGGATACCTGGGTGGCTCAGTGGGTTAAAGCCTCTGCCTTCAGCTCAGGTCATGATCTCAGGGTCCTGGGATCGAGCCCCGCATCGGGCTCTCTGCACAGCTGGGAACCTGCTTCCCCCCCCTTCTCTCTCCACCTGCCTCTCTGCCTACTTGTGATCTCCGTCTATCAAATAAATAAATAAAATCTTTAAAAAAAAAAAACATATAGTGCTCAAATCTCACCCTCAAAGATTCTGATTCCAAATTCTGTGAGGCAAATACTTGTTTTAGTACAGTTGTGTTAATAATGGCTAATCTACCCTCCTCACAGAACTTCTCCCTTATAAAGAGATGCACAGCGATTATCCAGAAGATGTTCCACTTTAGAGCTCTTTTAACACTTTTAGTTTCACATCAAGGCTCCCAACGGGGTCCTGGTTTTGTACGCACCATTTTAATGACCTCTAGATTTTGGTCTACCTCTCATATCTCAGGGTTTAAATACATTGTTAGCAGAACACTCAGGGGCTTAAAGATCACCTCATATGCCATAGCTCTTTGAGATGACCCTACTAAACAACTTGTTCCCCATATAAGTATGCATGCATGGCTCAATGGCAATGGCATGCATGGCTCTCTGAAGTTGGTGCCCTTTCTTAACTCTGTATATTAGATATCAAAGTTACAAAACATTATGGAGAGTATGCACCAGGCTCTGTTTACAAAGAATAGTCTAACTCATGCTTATTCACACATATAGTTTCTTAAATACCCATGCAGCCACGGGTCATGTGACCCTGAAGGACTCCCAACCAACACCATCCCTCCTCAGCACCGCCTGAGTGCCAGCCCCATCCCCACCATGGGGTGCTGCTACAGCAGCGAGAACGAGGACTGGGACCGGGACAGAGAGGAACAGAAGCTGCTGCTGGACCCGAGCAGCACCCTACCAAAGCCTTCAGTGGAGCTGAGCCCAACTACCACAGCCTGCCTCCCACTCCCACAGATGCTCTCCTCCATCCTTGCTGAGACAGCCAGCAACATCACTGATGTGTCTGCCACGGCCTCCCGGGCACGGAGTAGCGTGAGTACGTGGACCGGGCAAGGCAGTACAGCTCCCACTTGGCTGTGCAGAGCAGCAGCCTGACCCTCTGGAAGAATCTGCTGCTGCTGCCATCTCTCACCAGCCAGTCCCCCCAAGCGCTGGCCAGGGAGCCCGTCCCCTTCTCCGACTCGCAGCAGGTCTCCAGGAGAGCTGCCCCTGCCTACAGTGCGCTTTCTCACATCCCAGGGGATGCAAAAGAGGAGCTGGTTGTAGTTTGGGACCCAGTGAAGATAGGGATGGCTGGACAGCTCTTCTCTTCCCTTCACCCCGTGTCGACCCCTGTTCTCCCCCGGCCCCCAGCCTCACCACAGCTCACACAGCACCCTAAACTGCCATGAATTACAGAAAAGAGCATGCAGGAGGCAAAGAGTGAGGCTGGAAGCCTCAGCACTTGAGGACGGAGCAAAGGAGGGCAGAACCATTTGGGACTGACATTCAAAGCCCTGGCCAGGGATGGGGTGAGAATCAAAAGGTCAGGGCCTAGTAGGTCTTCACGGTCACTGGGAAGGTCAAGGTACCACTGTGCAGGTGATCCTTAGGGGACCTGTGAGGGGCGCGTCCCACCCTTTCTCTTGGCCTCACTGCCTGAACCCCAGACTTGGTGCTCACATGCATCTCACAAGGGTCTGTGACCAGAGTCTGGACGAGCTTGAATTTGAATGAACTGACATTGTATTTCTAGCATCCTGGGTTTTTACATGTTTGGGGTTTTGGGGTTTTGTTTTGGTTGGTCGCCCTTCATAAAGGAATTGTATTCATCTGTGGGAAAAAAAAAACAAACAAACCCCAAACTCCCCAAGTTGCCAGGCATCCTGAACCGCCATGTGCACCTGAGTGACTTCAGCTTAATACACATTCACATCACTGGCCTTGATGTTTCACTCTCTTAGGACAACTGAGCACTTGAACACGTTTACAGGCTAAAGAAGAAGCTAATGGAGGAAGACAGAGGAAGAATCAGACAAGAGAGGAAAGACCGAGGAGTCCAGGTTCCTCCAGGGGTAGGATAGGATTAGACCTAGAATAAAAGATGACAGAACTGGTGCCAGACAGTATTTAAAATACAACACACCGAGGAAAGATTGTTTGAGCACAGAATCTTTATCTCCAAATTATGTCCTTAGATGTTCATTCAATACCAACCCTTTCCAGCCTATCTCAAGAAAAATAAAGGCACCTATCTTCATCAAATTCCCTCTATTTTCTGATTCTGTGTTCTCTTTCTCCCCCAGCTCCTTCACCTAAGCCAAAATTGATGTTCAAGGTATTACCATAAAATGACAACAAAAAGCAAGGACAAAGATGCTATTTGACTAAAATACAGGCAAATGCACTTACTTGGTTACTGTGAGGTTTTGACTTGAAAGCTCAGCATAGTGGCCTGTTTCACTAGACGTGGACTTGTAGGATATTTTTGCTCAGCTAAAGCCATGACTGGAATCTTCAAGCCAAACAGACTGACACACCCCCCTCCACGTTGCTCCTGTCTCCATACACTCATGCCTGAATTCCAAGCCTCCTTGTCCTAACAATGATGAAAGAGTGACCCAAGGGATCACTTAGTAGCCAAGGAGAAGAGGCAAGCAAGGGAGCAGAAGAGATTATGTACCAATGCCTAGAGCAGAGATGATTTGAGCCTCATGTCACAGGATTTTGTAATAGGAGAGGCAGCTTCCAAGGCTTCCGGGCTTCATCCTTTGCAGGAAAAAATCCAGAGGGAGCAAAGGAAGAGCCCAAGAGAAAGAGAGATAGACACCAGGATCTTTATCCAAGAAATTCTGCCAGAGGAAAGTAGACACACAGAGAAACAAAGACCTAAAGCTGGATTATCTTTTGAGGACTCTTGGATACAAGAGATAGTTATTTATATTCTTCCTATGAAGACTCTGTCCTTAAAAAAAAAAAAGAATAGCTTGATGAGTTTTTTGGAATTAATTGATCATTGGAAGCATCATTTTTTTTTTCCTCTCCAAAGGTGTTGCCAGCTAACTAGCAGAAGTTTTAAAGTGGTTGTTAACCTTTTCCTTTGACATAATAATAATTCTTTTGACATAAGTTTAGGTGAGACTCTTGGTAAAAGTTGAAGTCATTGGTATAGTTCTTAGAGTTCAGAAATATGTCTTAACGCTAAATGCTGTGTTACTTGCAATAACATTCCAAGTATTTTCAAATAATTTACTTATTTTTTGAGGCCTAAAGACATAGTACTTTTAATCACAAATAACTGAATCTGATGAGCACCAAAGCAATCACCAGTAGAGACTGTATTCCAGACCTGGTCTTGCTCCCCACTACCAGCCAAACGGCTGCTAGGAGAGTGGGTGGCAGTTTCAAGTGCAAAAAGCAGCAGTCTTTAAAATTCAAGGTCAAGGGCACATTAAGAAACTGGGGCCACCGTGGCCTCAGCCAGAGCAGCCCCTATAGCCACAGTGAGGCTCCTTGACGATCACCCCCACATCCAGCTTTCTTCCATATACCCAGCAAATGAAATTATTTCCAAAGTTGGTGTTCCAAGTCTCATGCGCCCTTTCCCCATTTCACAATCGGGCTTTTATCTGCAGAGCATTCAAGTAGCATTCACATGGTTGTTCTTGGCTTATGGATTTCTGCTCATCAAGAGGTTGAAGGTTTAGCAAATTTTCTTATAATAAATTCTGAAGGTCGGCCCCAGGGTTTCACTTTCTTCTTTCCCTTCTGAGGTTCTAATCCAAGTCATCCAGTGTTGGCCTGACCAACTCCAAGCCATCTGGAAGAGATTTCCACCTTCTTTAAACTTTAAGCCTTTTCTTTCACAAGATAATCTGCAAAGACTCTAGGTCTTGGAGGAAGTCACATTGCATCTTTGGTCCTCCCTTCTCCTTCCTGGATAATATCTTCTTTATCTGTTACTTCACACTCAAAAAATATACTTTTAAAATTAGTAAAATTACATGCAAGCTTAGCTGTATAATAATATCTACCTCCCCCAATGACACTCTGATGGCTTTCTGGAATAGAAAAACAAATGCTAAAGGTCATGTGGCTTTCTGCTCATCGGAAGAGGTTTTTTTCTCATAAAATCAGTGCTGGGCTTTCTCTGAATTGAAGCCCAGCACCAAAAAGAGGGTAAAAAAGGGGGTGGTAGTGGAGGTAGGGTTTGTGCAGAGCCATGCTCATAATTTGTGTGTAGCTTGGTATATAAAAAAAATGCTGCTCTGACTCAGCAGCTGGAATTTTACAAATGAGAAACAGAAATAAAGTGGCTAACCACATATATAAGGGCAAATTAGAAGAAAGGGAATCAGATTCTCATGAACTCCAGTTGAAGCCACATCCACCACACAAAGCCGCCCTCTCTGTATGTAAGGAGCCGAGACACAAAACTGGTGGAAAGCATCAAAACGAGAGGCAAGAGTTGCCTTTGCAAAGGCTTGTTGCAACCTCTCATTTCTCCATGTTTCCAACACAAGCCCCATAAAGAAAACTTGTGTCTGTAATCTAAATTGGTTAATATTTTGGGGGACTCTTAGAATTAGAGAGCATTAATATGTCTTCTGAGTAATGAGGAAGAGCTTCTCTAATTCTTGCTTTGACCTGCCATTCATTTTAATTTGACAAAGCCACTCTTAACACACAATTCAGATAATGCTGAACCGTCAGTACATTTCCCTATTCAGACAGCTCCTTAATGTGCAGTTCATTCATTCTCTACATTACCATAAGAAAAGCCATTCAATTTGCCAAAGGGATGACAACCAATGGAAGCGCCAGTCTTCTTACAAGTGAGAAAATCATTAGCTTTTCCCACCAAATAATTATGGCCAATGCCTCTAGAGAGTAGCAAATCCCCCCTCCACGAAGCTATTATCAGTGTCCTTCTGCAGTCAGAGGCATGAAGATTGAGGAGTAAGGATGACATATTTCAATGTAACCTTTAAAATCCCTCTTTGAAAGACTGTATAAAATGAAAATCTCCAAAGACCTGAACTTTTACAACTCAGTAAACAGTCACCAGTTGTTCCCATTAAAGTCATCCCTTAGGGAGATTTAATGAGCAAGAAGAGGAGCATTTGTCAGGATTTCCTACTTGATCTTTTGATCTCCTCCAAAGCAGGTTCATGGCAAAATTGTCTCCAAAACAAAGGGTTCAGGAAAAGCCCTATTACTGGTTAGTACTTACATAAGAGTAAACAACATTAATAACTATAATCTGTATTATACTTTTTCATTTATGAAAAAAAATTAGATCATTTTTCTCATTAGGTATTGACAAAAACCCTGGGAACAAAGCTAATGCTATTACGAGCATCCACGGATAAGGACTCAAGAGAGATGGAGATTGGAAAGAGTTTACATGCTAATCATGCATCAAACTCTATTTGTAACACTCTCTGGCACTGATGGGCAGCTCTTGACCTAGAACAATATTTCAGTATGACATTAAGACCCTACACCTTCAGGCTACAAACTTTCTGCTCATTTATCTTATAAAATATTTTGAAACTATGTAGCCTATTATACAATTTCATATTTTCACCTCAAAGCTTCTATCGTAGGATCAAACAACTATAAGGTATATCATTTCTAACATGTTATAAATATTAATATTTGAAAATAAGAGTTTTTTGTATTTTCAATATATTCAAAGGACTCTAAATACCACTTACCATCTGACACATGCCTTTATCCATTTATAGATGACATGAAATAGGTCTTTAACATTTAAAAATTTTGTATCATCTCATTTTGCTTTTGAATTCATGGATCTATTTCACATTCTAATAGAATTGTATCCTTGTGTAGCATATTTTTATATTTGAAGGACTACCACACTGTCGTTCTAGCACACTGTTGCATAATGAAAAAATTCGATGTTGTACAATTTGCTTATTGCATTTTTCTGTAACCATAAGAGTCTAATTTTTAAAATTCAGGTCTTCGAGTTGAGATAGTCATACTATTATAATTCATACAACTGAGTTTAGAGATAGAAAAAACTGTGTTACTAAAACATTTTTCATTAAGTATTAAAACTTCACTTAAAATGCATCTCTTAAGGTGGAAAGGGGTCATGGTAGACAGAAAATGCTCCTATTCTAATCCTGAGAATCTGCAAGCACATTACTTCCTAGGATAAAAGGATTTTCCCGATGTGATTAAATTAAGGATCTTGACACCTGAGAGCTTATCCTGATCCTGGGTGGACCCAGGGTCATCACTGGAGGGCTCTTAGAAGGAGACAAATAAAAGAGTAAGAAAAGAAGAGGAAATAACAGAGTAGAAGATACACCCAGGAACACAGATGCCATCAGGAGCTGGAAAAGGCAAGAAAAAGGGTTGGTCCTCTCGGAGCCTGAAGAGAGCCCACGGCCCTGAGGACCCCTTGATTTTAGCCCTGTGACACTCTGGACATCTGACTCTAGAAGTAGATGTTGAGTCTCTGCTGTTTTCAACCACTAAATCTGAGGTACTTTGCTACAGTATATAGGGAACGAATGCACAGCTTTTGTTTACAAATGTGTCCACTTAGGGACGCCTGGGTGGCTCAGTGGTTAAGCATCTGCCTTAGGCTCAGGTCATGATCCCAGGGTCCTGGGATTGAGCCCTGCTGGGCAGGGAGCCTGATTCTCCCTCTCCTGCTTTCCCTGCTTGTGTCCTCTCTCTCACTGTCTCTGTCAAATAAATAAATAAAATCTTAAAATCTGTTTATCCCTGGAGGATTATGACTTCTCACTGGAATAAGAAAGGATTCAACATTTATTTTTATACCTATTTTTCATTTTATGTAAGCATGAAGAAGCCTATTCTGAAAGACAGAAGTTTCATTATAGCAATGGCCATCATTCTTTGAGCCTCTTCTGAGTTCTGCAACAAAAACTGCACCGTGTTCTAACACAAGAATTGTCTTTAATTTTAATTGAGAGATCATCAGTTTCAAGTAAGTTTTACTGGGGCTAGGATTATGGATAAGAATAAAGGCCAGGGTGACTAGAGGGGTGCCACTCACTGTCAGGGTCATGCAAGGATAGAGTGGATACTGGCATGACCCCCATGGTGAATGCTTTCTTGAAGTTTCCTCCCTGGGTGCCTTGTTTATTTCACCATGGTCCTGGCCTTGGGTCCTACTCTAATTTTGTAAAGAGCAAAGGAAAACAAACAGTCTGACTGGCTTTTAAAAAATTTAACTTTAGTGTACATTATTAAAGGAATTCATTGCTTCCATTTCTGAGAAATATATTTTTTAAAAAAGTAACAACTATCTGTTAATTTTTCTGTTAACTTTTCCTTGAAAGGCATCTGTTCAATTAGTCTCAGAAGCTTAGGGAAAATAAGCTAATGTTAATTTCAATATGTGTTTTTAAACATTACATTTTGAGTAACAAACTTTCAGCTTCTGTGCTTGAAATGTACTTCTTTCAAAATGTTGGAGATGAACATACAGCTCATTTTGGTAATTAACAAAGTGACGAGACAGAGTTCAGTGTATCTTGTCAGGAGGAGTGACAAAATGCTAGACACTACCCCCACCCAATTTCTGGTTATTATGTGACCTCAAGCAATCTGAGAATTCAGTCATCAAAAATGTTTACTAGAAATTAATCCTAAAATTGTATGACAAAAACCATCATTTTTAATGGTTCAGCATCTTAAATTCTGGGAAGATCTAGACTGAATTCTAGACATGTTTAAGGAAACGAAACCCATAATATTAATATTTGAAACAAAAAGTCGCTACATTTTAAGATCTTATATATTTTTCATGTTGTATATAATTCAGCCAATTAAAATAAGATTTTTCTTACTCTCATTTGATATGTGTAAGCAACTGATTTGGATATATATTTTAAGTTAAAATCACATTCAATTTATGTTCAACACTAGAAAGTGACTTTAGATACAGCATATTTATGTTTTAATTTTTAGGTTTCTAGGAGTTATGCAAGTAGTTGCGAAGGCTTGTCAGCAACTTGAAAGCTTAAATAAAAAATCCCGTTTATATCAAGTTTTATACATGTAAAAATGTTTGAAGATGTTTAATTATGAAGGCTGTAAATGGAAGTAAACATTATGCAAAATCCCTTCATATGTGATTGCTAAAATTCTCTAGACTCATGAACAGAATCACACTGCGTCAGCTGAACTTAAAAGCATAAGGAAGAAAGGAATTGGATTTTTTTTTTGCTTTAATAAATTAAACATTAATTTTGAAACACAATTTAAACCTCCGAATGGACTTTTCTGAACACAAAAATTACTCAGAAGGGCACCAAAAAATGAACATTTAATACCACTTATCAGCAGTAGGACTGGCCTAAGTTGCCTAGTCTATGGGAGCCTTGTTTTGTCACCTACAGCTGGAATTTAGAGTAAAGAATGAAGGACACAACACACTTAAACTCCTAGTCCTACTGGAGAGGGTATGTGCCATGGTGAGTGCTGTGAAGTGTGTAAACCTGGCGATTCACAGACCTGTACCCCTGGGCCTAATTATATGTTAATAAAAAAACAAAATAAAAAAACAAAAACTCCGGTGTCTCGTGTTGAACAGATATTTAACAGTGATTATTACAAAAAGAAAAAAAAAAGTTCATAAAACACCATGTGCTCCAAAACCCTTAACCTCTAGAAACCTATCCTAAAGAAATGCACATCTGTGTGCGTGGAAATAGATGTGTGACCATGTTGAAGTACTGATCTCAGAGTAAAAACCCAGAAAACCACTGAAATGTCTAACGATAGAGAAAGTACAGTAAAATAAATTAGGGCACATTTATGCCATGAAATACTATGCCAGCGTTAAAAAGGGTGGGGTAGAGACATATACACTCACATGGGAAGATTTATCCAGTATATTATTAAGTAATGAGAAACACTGCAGAAAAACAAATACCCCATCCCTGTACAAAGAAATGCATTATTTATTTATGGCAACAGAAGGGAGAGGATTCACACAAAACTGTTAACAGTGATACGATGATCTTATCTGGCTGAGGCAGCATGGTGACGGTTGGAGGAGGAGGACAGGTAAGGACGTTGTACCCCTTCTGTCCTCATGCATCATGTAAACTACCTGGCAGATAATCACTCATGTACATACCCACACGGAGTATGTGCTGTAATAAGGAAGATTAACAGTGGAATAAATCCATTATTATAAAACTTTCTCTGTAACTATTTCTCTCTGTATATTTAAGTGATCTGTTCCCACTATACATGACAAAGGTGTCACTCTACTGCTCATGCCACATGTTGAAACACTTCTGCTGAAACTGTCCCAAGCAGATCTTGGTGGGTTTGACAGCTCAGGGGGTATCCAACGGCTTGGCTTTTATGTTTCATCTCTATCCACACAACAGCTCGAAGACCTATGGTAGTACAATAGTAACACGCCTCCAGCAATAATAAACGAACACCTAGTGAGTGCCAGGCACTGCTCGAAGAACTTAGGATGACACAAGTTCATTAAATCTAACAATAACTGCAAAAGGGAGACACCACCCCAATCATCATACGTAGAGAAGGGACTTGCACCCAGAAAGGTTGGGGAACTGTCCATAAGGTCGCACAGCTACAAAGGGACAGAGACAGGATTTAAACTCTGGTCCTGGGTGCGGAGTTTGTATTCATAGTCATCGCACCTGACTGCCTTTTTTTTTTTTAAATAATATTTTTATTTATTTATTTATTTGACAGGCAGAGATCACAAGTAGGCAGAGAGAGAGAGAGAAGCGGGCTCCCTGCCAAGCAGAGAGCCCGACGTGGGACTCGATCCCAGGATCCTGAGATCATGACCTGAGCCGAAGGCAGTGGCTTAACCCACTGAGCCACCCAGGCGCCCCCTGACTGCTGTTTTAACAGAGGAAGGAGGACAATTATGGTATCATGGATACATTTTCAAGAAAACTGCCATAAAAGCAAGTAGAGCCAACCTTTCGTTGATTGTGTTCAGCACTCCACATTTTTTGAAAACTGGGAGACACGCATACTAACACACAAATAAAGCCCGGGCGCACTTGGCTGAGACCCAACGCATCGTGCTCAAGACAAGAAGATCATAGTCATGTCTCCCAACAATGTTCCCACCGCCACACGGTCATAAAGAACAGGGGATGATCTTCATTCCTTTACCCCAGGTCCTTGACAGAGATAAAACAACTCAACCATCATCATTCAGCTCCTGAGTGGCAGAGCTGAGCTAAGAACCCTGAATCTGGGCAGAAGCCCCGAGTACTCACTAATCCATTTCCGAGAATGTGTAGCTTTGCAAGGAGGAGAGCTGCAGTCTGCTCTTTACAGAGAATGGTACGCAAAGTAGGTCCAAGGATGTCCCTGAAGCCATGTGGTCAGAAGGAAAAGCATTTATGCCAGAATCCCACAGATCTGAGTTTAAAACCTACCTCAGTTCCTTCCTAATTGTGCCCTGTTGGGGGCAGTTTCCTAATTTCTCCAAAGAGGAAAAAATCTCATAAATAAAATGGAGAAAATAAGATGATTGTCACTATTCCGAATCCCACCTTAAATACAAACTCTTAATCATCTTAAACAAGTTATTTACAGTTTGTGTTTCTCAACATTCCCACCTATAAAGTGGGGATTTAAAACGTATGCACTGGGGTGTCTGGGTGGCTCAGTCCATTGAGCATTAACTCTTGGTTTCAGCTCAGGTCATGATCTCAGGGTGGTAAGATCCAGCCCTGCATCAGGCCTTGGCCTTCAGCCGGGAGTCTGCCTGAGATTCTCTTTCCCTCTCCCCCTGCTCCTCCCCCAACTCACACACCCATGGTCTCTCTCAAATAAATAAATCTTAAAAAATAAATAAATAAAAAAGTATCTACCGCTTAGTGTTGCGGGGTGGATTGAGATAATCCATACAAATTGCCGAGCACTATGAAAAGGAGAGGAGTCCCATGAAAGGCTGAACCATGACGTGCTAGATAAATGAACACCAGTCTCACCAAACATTAGATGCACTTTGTTTTAAACTCCGAGCAACTGCCATTTACCCTTTTATAAGTTGCCTTCAGCACTGTGCACAATGCTTCTGCTGTTCTGTTGTATTATCTTCCCACCACCAATCTGCCTGATGAGTCAATGTACCTTAAAAAATAAATAAATACACTGAGATTTCCACATCCCAACTCCTGTGATGAAGTCAGCCTAATTTCCATTTAAAAAGATGACAAAGATATTAAATGAAAATTATAAGCCTCTTCTCTGATGAAATTACCTGCAAATCTTCTGGAAAAAGGAAGAATGGAAGGAAGGAACGCAGGTCAAATCTAGTGACAGTATGACAGATAATAAATAAATAAATAATTTTAAAAAGATAATATACCATGAGTTTGGTTTCTTTCAGAAATACAAAGCTTGGTTAAGATTCAAAGTCAATATAACTCACCATATGAACAGATTAATAAAGGAAAAAAAGGGGCGCCTGGGTAGCTCAGTGGGTTAAAGCCTCTACCTTCAGCTCAGGTCATGATCTCAGGGTCCTAGGATCAAGCCCCGCATCAAGCTTTCTGCTCAGTGGGGAGCCTGCTTCCCTCCCTCTCTCTGCCTGCCTCTGTGATCTCTGTCCGTCAAATAAATAAATAAAATTTTTTAAAAAAGGAAAAAATACGATAATCTCAATAGATACAGAAAAAATCATCTGATAAAAACCAACACTCAGGGGTGCCTGGGTGACTCAGTGGGTTGGGCTTCTGCCTTCAGCTCAGGTCATGATCTCAGGGTCCTGGGATGGAGCCCCGCGTCGGGCTCTCTGTGCTTCCCCACCCCCTCTCTGCCCACTTGTGATCTCTCTGTCAAATAAATAAAATCTAAAACAAAACAAAACAAAACAAAAAAAAAAAACAAACCCCAACACTCATTCATGATACAACCTCTAGGAAAACTGAGAATAAATGTATATAATTAACAAAACCCACTCCCCCCCCCAAAAAATGTATAGGAATCATCATACTGAATGGTGAAATACAGAATGCTTTCTCCTTGCGATTGTAAAGAGACAAAAATACTGATTATCACCATTTATAGTAAACGTTTTTTAAAGGAATGCGGTAGGATGAGCTAAAACTATCTTATTCATAGGTGATAGGATTACATTTAAAAAATTCAAAATAATATAAAGAAAAACTACTGCAACTATTAAGTATATATGATGAAGTGGTTGGAGGGAAAGTCAGTATATTTTAAAATTACCTGTATTTTATTTTATTTTTTTCTTAAGTAGGCTCCATGCCCTGTATGGAGCCCAATGCAGGGTCTGAACTGAGGCTCCTGAGATCAAGACCTGAGCTGAGCTTAAGAGTTGGAAGCTTACCTGACTGGGCCAGCCACGCACCCCTAAATCATCTGCATTTCTTTTTTCTTTCCTTTTTTTTTTTTTTAAAGATTTATTTGTTTTAGAGAGTGGTGTAAGGGTACAGAGAGAGAGTCTTAAGCGGACTCCACCATGAGCTTTGAGCCCAACACAGGGCTCAATCTCACGACCCTGAGATCATGACCTGAGCCAAAACCAAGAGGTGGATGCTTAAGTGACTCTGCAACCCAGGTGCCCCTAACCTGTATTTCTAAATATTCATAAAAAGTAGAACATGAGTATTTTAAAAGTTACATTTACAGCAGTATCAAAAGAGGAATAAATCTATGAACAAGGTGCAAATTTTATGTAGAAAATTACAGAATATGACTAAGAAATTAAAGCAGAGCTAAATCATGGGAATGTACTATATTCTTGGGTTACAAAATACTATAAAAATTTTAATTCTCTCTTCATAGATTGATGTATTCAATGCAATCCAGTCAAAGCAGGTTCTTTACGGTAGAAATTAAGAGACTTCTAATAATGTAAAAATACCAAGGGTCAAAACGGAAGGAGTTACTCTACTACATAATTAAGATTTCCAAAATGGGGACGCCTGGGTGGCTCAGTAGGTTAAGCCACTGCCTTCGGCTCAGGTCATGATCCCAGGGTCCTGGGATCGAGTCCCACATTGGGCTCTCTGCTCGGCAGGGAGCCTGCTTCTCCCCTCCCCGCTCTGCCTGCCTCTCTGCCTACTTGTGTAATCTCTGTCAAATAAATAAATAAAACCTTTAAAAAAAAAAGATTTCCAAAATACATGCTTTCCGATGGTGCAAAGACAAACAGATAAATACACCAAAAAAGAATCTAGAAATGAACCTACAAAAGTATCAGTTTCTGACAAAGATGACATTGCAATGCAGTGGCAACATGATGGTTCACCTCAATACGCAGCAGGGCCAGTCGGATATCCACATGAGAAAATAAGAATCTTAACCCCAAGGATACCTGAGTGGCTCAGCTGGCTGAGAGTCCAACTCCATTTCAGCACAAGTCTTAATCTCAGGGTTGTGAGTTCAAGCCCCAGTAAAAATAAATAAGGGGCACCTGGGCAGCTCAGTCAGTTAAGCATCTGCCTTCAGCTCAGGGCATGAGCCCAGGGTCCTGGGATCAAGTTCTGTGTCGGGATCCCTGCTCATCCCGGAGTCTACCTGAGGATTCTTTCTCCCTCTGCCCCTCCCCTTGCTCACCCATTCTCGCTCTCAAATAAATATTTTTAAAAAATCTTAAGCCCCCCTCTCTAGATCAACTGGAGATAAAAAGTGAATGGTTGTTTCTCTCCTTTCTTTGTATTTCTTTGCAAATCTGCTTATTTGCTCTCTTTCTGTGTATCCCCTACCCCACTGGTGTATTTTCTGCTTTCTCTGTTTTGGAAAACTATTAAGACTAACATTCGTTGATGTCAATTTACTTCTTTGAAGTGAAAAATCTACTTCCATGATCTTGGGAGCAAGGGTGGGTTAAGCAGGCAATTTCCCATCCTCCAACGCACCAGCTGTAACCAGAAGGTGGATCACTTAGAGACACAAAGCCACTGTCACCAAGCTACGTGGATGGAGAGAAGAAAGGTATCCCAGAAAAGGGAGAGTCCTACTCAGATGTAACTATAGGTTTCTGTTCAAGAAAGCAGATGTCCAGAGTAACTTCCTCTAAGCCCAAATTAGGGAAGCAACACAGATACAATCTTGAAATCAAGATTAAGGCCCTGCTAGGCTCTGGGGATACAAAATTGAATAAAATCCTCCATCCCCTCAAAGGGCTGAAGGCCTAATGGGATAGTCAGAAATGTGAATAATGATACTCAACCCTCAAATGCACCAAAAATCAAACAGAGATATTTTTACAGACTTCCAAGCTTGCCCCCCCACCCTTGAGAATCAGATACCACTGGCCTAGGACCAAGCCTAGGGATGGTGTTTCTTAAAATCACCCCCAGGGCACTCTGTTCACTAAACCATGAAGAGAAGGAATTAATAAGCCTTCAGATACTTCAGATAAAGTAAGGGAGAGGCGATCCATGCAAACAGCATGTACAAGGTTATGGAGGTACAAAATACCTTATTACCTTCAAGTTTTATTAAGTTTTGTGTCACTGGAGACTGAGTGCATTGGGAGGAACAGGGGAGCTAATTTCAGGGGGGCAGATGAGAGCAAGAGAGTGGAAACCCTCCCAAGATAAGCCATTTGGACGTCTGCCATTAACCTAAAGAGAGCACTCTAAAAACTACAAAAGCACAATACAAATATGTTTTTTTATTTTTTTTATTAATAGTAACAGTATTAATAAGGAGCAGTAGTCTTCTGAGAGGTGGAGGTTTTGGATCTCCCTCTGACCCTCTGAAATGTCAATGAACATAAAGGACAAATCCATCCTTTGACAAAGGACAAAGGACAAAGAAGGAGGTGGTCCAAGACGCCATTGTAGGAAGGACTGAAGGATAAGCCAGCTAAAGGAGTTAAAGGGACCTGAACTGCAGAGGGACAGCTGATAAGCTACTTTTTCATTTAGCTCTGCACCCACTCTGCACCTCGACCCAGCACTGATACTATCTTCAGAAGTGCTACATTGGACATGTGGTTGTGCAAAGACCAGCCATCACTGGAAGTCAAATTTGACTGTAGGTTTGGCCCCATCACAAAGGAGCTGTGTGTCTCTATCTGAGTCCCGGCTTCCTCACCCATAAAAGGAGTTAGTAATCACTAGCCAGCTTTTCTAACATGGTTTAGAGTGATTTAAATTAAACTAATATTTACAGAGCTCGTTAGATCTTCTCATGTGAGATAATGAGATAATCTATGGTAAAGTGCATTGTAACTTTAAAGTGCCATACCAACATTAAGAGGTAGTCATTGCTAATAAATACAGTAATTTACACAAACTGTTAACCATTTAGGTCAAATTACAATGCCATCAAATAATGATGAAGCATATCATTGACTATGTGCTGGACAATTTCTTGTACACAGGTTCTGATGGCAACACTAGACAGATTATATCTGTTAAGCATCCTCTGCTCGTTGCCCAGAGAGCACGGTTGTCTGCTCACAGCCTTAAACATTAGAAGGAGTGTTATTTCTCCTAGCCCATCTCAGCGAGTGAGCAAACCGAATTTTAGCAAATCATGCGGTGAGTCAGTAGTGGAGATGGGCTGCAGGAGTCCCAGAATTCTGAGACTATTACTTAGCACAGCAGGCTGGTGTGCCTCTGGGGATAATTGAAACTCGACGCTGGCGATGGGGGGGCTGGGGAGGAGACCAACTGTACATTTGATGTTTCACTGAGGTTGGGTAATGGGTAATTTTAGGACTAGCATCTCAACCTCTATTCTCTTTAAGCCTCCAGTTGCCTTTTTTTTTTTTAATCAGGACATTATTTTAGGCAATTATGGGATTCTGAATTGTTCATTCTTTTAGAGAAGGGCTCCTAATTTTGCCTCTGTGAAGTATGTGTTTCTGAAATTCTGTCTGTGAGAAGGAAAAAGAATAAAGCTCATCATTAGTGTTTGATTTATCATTTAGGGGAAAGTGTGCATTACCTTTAAATGGTTCAGGTCAAGTGACATATTGATACAGAATACATGCTGTAAAAATACTGATACAAGAAAGATTTTAGATGAAATCGCTTTTCTGCTCTATGAGAGCGAGCAGATCCTACCAGGCACGTGGTGTCCCGTTTCCTAATAATAGCCTTTGACTCTACACTCAGTCATGCTGGGTCTGATTCTTGAATTCGCTATTTCTTTGCTGTGCCAGATCATTCCCCTCTCAACGTTTCTTTCTTCATCTATAAGATGAAAATGGTAACAATAACTATGACACAGGGCTGTTTGGGGGAATTAAATGACATCACACATCGAAAGTGGGTGACATGTAAGTACTCGGAGATTGTGAACTCTTATTTTTATCATCCCAGAAGCTGCTTCATCCTCTAAGTCTCGAACAGTAATTTAGAGTGAGAAAACAGAGATGAGGTCTCTGTTCCTGTAGAGAATGTCAATTTGACTTCAAAGTTAAAGTGCAACAGATACTAGCAGAGGAAGTACAACACTTGGACATTTGGGGGCTTGGGTTCTAGTCCCACCAGTATTATTAGCTGGCTTGACCTTGAGATGTTGATTCCACTTTCAGTCTTCCCACTTATCTCCCACACTTTGTCAGAAGTGGTGAACACAATGGAGAGAGCAATGCGATATGGGGAGTGAATAGTTCTACAGGATGGGTCAGTCCCTTCTTCTACCTGACATGACTAATATATACCTATGGTTGCAAACCCAGCCCAGGTCTACAGTCACTCCTGATCCCCAAAATTCTGTATCAGTATCCCCTGCCTCACCAGTGTGAGGAGAGCTGCATCTCAGCAAAGTCTCATGACCCTCTATGAAGACTTCTTATTACCTGTTGAAAGAGTCTCAGCTCCCCAGATTGGGTCAAACATTCTTTGTAGATCTTGGCCATTTTCATATACGTCTGAGGACCTAACTGGATCCCAGCCCTGCTGGCACCCTGATCTTGGATTTTCAGTCCCCAGAAAAAAGAGGAAACACGTTTCTATTGTTGAAACCACTCAGTCTATGATATTTTATGATGGCAGCCTGGGAAGACTAAGACAACTGATTTGGACTTTGCTACTATAGTCATCTGAACTATGGTTCCATTAATAGGTAAACATCTGAGGGCCAAGCTAAGGGTGAATCAAAATTAAACTTCTTAGTCCCAGTTTCACCCCATGCCAATTTCCTTCCTCGTCTCAGCATCTCAGATGATAAGATGCATTGCTTTTGCAATTTCTTGAAATCATGAGCTAGCAGGTCAAGATCTTAAGATAAAGAGTGCCATTGAATGTGGAAGCTGGAAGCTACAAGGAATGTGATCACTAATGCTTTATTAATGCATATGTACTAAAGAAGCTACCTTATGGTATTTTAGTAACAGTCCTAATTTTCTTGCTCCATCTTAGTGAGGATGTCAAAGTTATCTGCGAATAAGCATTTTGAAGAAGAGAGAAAACAGGGAAAGGGTAAAGGTTTTGTCCACTTGCCCATCGGGTCTATTACATTGGATGGTTTGGCAGATTGGGGCAAACAAATTGGTCTCCCAAAAGAGCTCCATAAAGAGTAGTGGATCCAAAGGAATTGTAGAAAACCCAGACAGGCTCTGGGAGAGTGGAGGCTGAAGAGTATAGCCTTAAATGGAGGATTTGTTCTGAAGATATAGGACATAATACAAGAGCTGTCCTGGCTGGGCCTTCAGTGATGTCTAGAGACTTTCACCAAGGCCTTAGACACCTCTTCCTGCCCTTTACCATGAACCTTCCAAACCTTTTCCAGTTTACCCAGCCATCAACTTTCCTCTTACCCCTAACTCACTTTCACTGGAAAACCATGCCTCCTACTTCTTTAGGAAAATAACTGTAGAGCTTCAGAATCATATTCCCTCTGGCCTGAAAATGGCTGTATCCTTTAAACTTTTCATTCTTTTTGCCTCTCTGAAAGAAAATATTGACATTTTCTTTCTAAAGCTGATGCCCCTATCTATGTTTGCAACTTTTCCTCCTCTAAAGCATTGCTCCATCAATTATTCTGTCTGTTGGATATTTTAAACCTCCTCCATTGCTCCTTCCCTTGATCCTACGGACACGTTCAAATATCTGCTACCCTTTAAAAATTCAAAATAAAACCTTGTCTCAACCCTGTTCTCCCTAAAGTCACTATCTCTCTCTTTCTTTCTCATTTTTCCTTCTTATACAGGTTTCTTGAAAGAGTCAGTACTTTATTTTTATACAGTTCTCTCCCTTTCTTTTTTTTTGAACCAGAGAGCACTCCAGCCTCTACTCCAACAGTTTATCTGCTTTTTCATAGACCATTAAAAACCTCTAATTGTTAAGCTCATTAGCTTGTCCTTTTCCTACCTGGATTTTGTATTGCATTTTATGCTGCTGAATAAATCCTTCTCTGAAATCATTTCCTCCCTTGGCTTTGGTAACATTGTTCTTAGTTTTCTTCCTACTCTTCTGACAACCAGTGCCCCCCTCTGAGTCATGTTAATTTGCTCAATTATTTAAATAAGAAATTTTAAGGTAGATGTTTTGCTCTCTGCTTCCCCTACACACTATCCCTAGTCAGATAATTAGTTCTTGTAATTTTAACTACCTCACTTTTGTTTGGATGATTCTCAAAGATTTAACAATAATTTTAAGTGCTTCCAAGCTCCAGGCTTCCTCTTCTTTTATATACCTATCCTAAAACCATCTCAAACTCAAATGTATACAATTTTAAACTCGCTTTATCTCCAAGCTTACTCTTGGTATTCTTCATCCAAGTGAGAATCTAGATAGGTCATCTCCCTTTTTAAAAAACTAATTAATTAATTATTTAAATTTATTTAACAGGCAGAGATCACAAGTAGGCAGAGAGGCAGGCAGAGAGAGAGAGAGGAAGAGAAGCAGGCTTCCCGCTGAGCAGAGAGCCTGATGTGGGGCTCGATCCCAGGACGCTGGGATCATGACCTGGGCCAAAGGCAGAGGCTTTAACCCACCCACCTAGGTGTCCCAGGTCATTTCCCTTCTTGAAAACTCTCACCACTTTAAAATTTTTGCATTGCTGGGGCAGATACTTTTATCCTGGGCACACAACTCCACGATGTTGTTGTGGGATGTTCCCCACTGTCCCTTTCAGGGAGATTTCTGCCTTGTCCTTTAGTTCTAGCCAATAGCATATGGATAAAAGGAGGGGTGCCTGGGTGGCTCTGTCGGTTGAACCTCTGACTCTTGGTTTCGGCCCAGGTCATGATCTCAGGATCCTGAAGATGGAGCCCTGCCTGGGGCTCTGTGCTCAGGAGGGACCCTGCTTGAGAGTCTCTCTCTGGCCCTCCTCCACTGGCTTAGGCGTACATGGGCTCACTCTCACTCTCTTTTTCCTCTATAAACAAATCATTAGAAAATAATAAAGTACCCTACATCCAAGACTGGCTTATAAAGCCTCCCCTTCTGCTGGATAGATGTGGGCATCCAGGGAACTGAAGATGGCAAAGCCTGCTTCAGCGGGGACACCCACATAATCAAGCAGAGCAAGAGAACCTTGCCCGCTGCTAAACAAGAACACTCAGCTACCTGAATAGAGTAATTCCAACAAGTAGACTTCTACACGTGAGCCTAGCATGTTTCCAGAGCTCATCTGCACTCACTTTGGATGACAGCCTGAACTCTGGCAAAACAGAGCCCCATCATATACTCCTAATAGACTCTGTCCACAGGATTTCTATCTCCCCTCCACGCATAATCTATATGTGATTCAAGCCATACACGTTTTCTTTCCCTAATTGTACCCTGCTGTTTCATACCTTTTACGTCTACATATAAAATATATTTCTGCAATATATTATGTATGCCTATTTACTTTTTTCATACACAGTTCAAAGATATGCTCCCCTATGAAGCTTTAATTCTAATTCTCTAGATGAATTTCTGTCTCCTCCATGTTCCCATAACTCTTTATCATGTAGCTTTACTTACCACATGAATCAAAATTATTTATACTCTCACGTCTCCGTGAAATTTTGAGCACATTTTAAGTAAGAAATTTATTTTTGTTTTCCTAGAACACAGCATACTATCTGAATACTTAGGTACTCAAATAAGAATAACCAAATTAACATTTTTTTAAAAATCAAATTTCTGGAATTAAATCATTTATATCGGCTTTGTGGTATTTCTAGAAAAAAAATAAAATAAATAATTATGAAATGTTATTTTTAAGTTTTCTAAAAGACAATGACTATTCCTAGAATTAAGAAACCACATGCTCTCAGTGTGATATTAAAAAAGGTGATATGAAAAAGAAGAACATAATGGGGCACCTGGGTGGCTCAGTGGATTAAGCCTCTGCCTTCTGCTCAGGTCATGGTCCCATGGTCCTGGGATCGAGCCCCGCATCGGGCTCTCTGCTCAGCAGGGGCCTGCTTCCCCCTCTCTCTCTGCCTGCCTCTCTGCCTACTTGTGATCTCTGCCAAATAAATAAAATCTTAAAAAAAATTAAAAGTTTTTAACAATTAAAAAAAAAAAAGAAAAAGAAAAAGAAGAGCATACCTATGCCCTTACAAAAAGGAACTTGTTGTTTCACCCTTGTGGGAAAAGAGGGATAAACACCAAAATGATTCAGGCAGGTTTACAAAAAGGCATCAAGGAAAGCTATGAGGCCAAAACTCATGAAGTAAGTCTTAACATCTTCCCCAAAATATACAAGAAATATTTCCAGACCTGAAGGAGGAGAGAATGGAAGGGTCTTGTTGATAAAAATAGAAGGTAAAGGTAAATTTCAGGAAGCAGTGAAGAGAAAAATAACAGCAACTCTTGAACAAAGAGTACAACACCCAAACAGCAGAAACCAGTCTCTCTGACGCAGGAAGACAAGGGAAGATTTGCTTTACAAAACTCATCCTTGGCGACAGATCACAAAGAAAAAAAGAAGAAGGGGGAAGGAAGAGAGAGGGAGAAGGTAAGGCAATGAACCTAACAGGGAATATCAGAGATAACTGACGAGGAAGCCCAAGCTTGAGAAACTTGACTTGTAGGTTCACTGGGCCTGCAGGAACTGATAAGCGGAAAAGGAACAAAGAAATTCTGGAGCCAAAGTAAAGAGGGATGCCAGGGAGGCTAGATGCTCGGGAGGACTGATCCCCAGCAAGCTATTGCACAGGCCACAGAAGACTACAGAAGCTCAGAGTTGGAACCTGCAGAGCTCTAGAAACAACAGGAGGTCTATGCAAATCAGTGGGAGGGTTTTTTGTTTTGTTATGTATTTTTTCCCCCCACAGTAGGACAAACTTGATGATACCTGCAATGGTCAAAGAGAAAAAAAAGAGCAAGACATCTAAATGTATTGTTTAAAAGGATACAGGACATTTGAGAGACTGGAGTTCAGAGTAGGAAAATGTATCAGGTAATTGAAGCATCCAGAATTATAAATATGCATAAAAGGAAAACAGTATTTAAAGATGACGCACCTGAAGCATCTTCTCTGAATTTGGTCTAGAGGGCAGTGTTAAGAGGGGATCATTACTCAAGTCTCTGGCCAAAGAAATACCTACGTAAGAGGTTAAGTAGCCAAAACTCTAGAAAATAAGTCCAAAATGAAAGACTGCACCAGACAAATGGACTGCATTAATGTTGTCTGCTATTTTACAAGATGTTAAAAATACTTCCTTTTATGGTGCAAAACAAACAAAACCAAAAACATAAGAACAAAAAATTAAAAACAAAACAAACAAACAAAAACACACAAAAAAGCCCACGACCCATTCCTCTAGAGCTGGGATATTTGAGCTATAAAAACAGTATATTAATTTCTTTTGGAATAATGGTAAATGCTAAGACAGCAAAAGAAGGATGAGAGGAATGAAGACAAAAGCAATGTTTTCTTTCCAAGATGGCCCAAAAAAGCTGGGTCACCTCACAAACTGATAGGGGTGCTCTCAGGGAAGGAGGAATGTCCAAGGCTTATCCTAGGCTGAATGTGATCTTCAGAGAAAGCATACTTATTTTAGACACTGTATCAGGGAGACCACATAGAGCAGTGGCCTATAAAAGGTTTCAGGGACAAGGAGACCTAATGTTAAAGGCTGGTTCTGTAACTTCTGTAACTTCCAAGCTCTGAGATTTTGGAGGTCTGACATCCCCCTAGAATGTGAGATCCATGAGAACAGGAGCTTGGAGTTGGTTGGTATTACTCACTGCCGTACAGTGCCTGTCACATAGTAAGTACTTGATATATATGTGTGGAATTGGTAAATATAATTGGCCATTTATTTTCATTTTTTAAAAAGATTAATTATTTATTTGACAGAGAAAGAGAGGGATCGATCACAAGTAGGCAGAGAGGCAGGCAGAGGGAGAGGGGGAAGCAGGCTCCCCACTGAGCAGAGAGCCCCATGATTTGGGGCTTGATCCCAGGACCTGAGCTGAAGGCAGAGGCTTAACCCACTGAGCCACCCAGGAACTCCTAATTTCATTTGAAAGGCAGAGAGGTGGTGGACTCAGTTTCTCTGCAGTTCATAGTCTGAGACTGAGACACTGACTCCCAATAATCCAAAGCATCTTAACCATAAAACAGAAATAATTCCACCAACTTCAGCAGTCTGGGTTAGGATTAAATGAAAAAAACTTTTGCATGTATGCACACACAGCAAGGCATATAGATATTGAATATACCAGTTTTCGCCTTCTTTAATTCACAACATGTTAAACACTCAGTATATGCCAGAAATTCTGCTCATAAAAGAGATGTAATACTAAAGAAAACAGGCAGGACCTTTCTCCTGCTTGAGATTCCAGAACAGTGGAGGAGTGACCGTGTTCATAAATATCTACGAAGACAAGAGCTACGTGGGAAGAGCGTAGGAAACAGAGAAGATGCAAGATACAGACAGATCTCATCTGAAGGGTCAGTGAGGTCTTCCCTGAGAAAATAGAAGTGGAGGCCAGATCTGAAGAAACAGATAGCATCGCCTGGTTAGTAAAGAAGGAAGCAGGAGAGAAACTCCAGGCAGTGTGCAAAGGTCCAGAGGAAGGGCAAGCGTGAGAGATTTAGGAGAACGATCTAAGGCCAGTGGGGGCTCGAACACAGATAACAAGGAAGAAGCGGTAAAATAAAGCTGAAAAGATAGTCATGTGTCAAACTGGCTGGTCAGTTTCTCAGCAATTCGTGATCTGACCCTGGTCAACCTCTCTGATAATTTCTGAATTATCTCAAATAAGCAATACCACATTGAAAAATTCTTGTACTTTGGAAAGCTTTGCTTATACCTCCCATCTTCCTGCCTTCCTCCTTCCTCCTTAAAATTCCTGTGGCCAATCCCCGCCCACCATTTTCCCCCCTCTGCTTGATTGAAACATTGATATAGAACATATGTAAGTCTGAGGTGCACATGGCCACCCTTCATATACTAAAAGTACTTTGCCTTTAAAACTTTGTTTAGTGTCTCCCCCATGCCCAGTCTCAGTTAAATACTAATCTTTCCCCCAGGTGACTCACATGTAATTTACTAGAGGATGACATCACAATGCACTGAGATTAACATAGCTCTATTCCTCACTAGACTCTAAATCCTTTGAGGAAAGACAATGTTTCATGTAACTTCCTTTCCCACACTACCTGTAACAAGTTGACACACGGCAAAGGGAGGCTGGGTGAATTTATAGACAGATGAATGCTATGCCTTCTACTCAGACAACTTTATCTTGTGTTGAATAAAGAACATTATAAGGAGTTTCATGGCAGCTTTCAAAGGAGGGGAAGCTTCCAGGATCGGATAAGAACGGTGCCTAGGGTAACTCTGTTCCCCAATTCCAATGCAGGAAAATGATAAAAGTGATAAAAATCATTTTGAAAACTTTTCATCATTTGAATCAGGCAGAAATAATTAGCAAACTTCAAAGATATTTTGTAATGGATGCCTCCCTTCCACCCCCATATTGCAGCCAAGGAACCACAACAAACGCAGACTTTAAAGTCATCCCCAGGCTTCCAACCTAGCACGTAAAAAGCTTGTGAGTCGCCCCTCTAGCCTAACAAGTAAAAAGCTAAATAAACTGGGAAAGCAACAACTCTTTAGATCTGTAGGAGAAGATCATGAAGCCAACTGCTTCCCACCCACCCACACTGGATGGACAAACATGTGAGTGTAAAGAAGCAGCACTTACGGAAACAGAAATCTCCACAGGAACCAGCGCTGGGAAAGGAAATCCTGAGTCCTCATGGGTGAATTGCCCATGGGGAGACTCCGTGTGGACAAGTGTGAAGAGCAAAATCCCCACACTTCTTCAAGTGTTCCTTAACAGATGCTCCACCAGGCTCTTATTGGGAACCTCAGAGGGAAAATCCCCTCCTACTTCCGTTAGGGGGAGGGTCAAAGGAACCATTTCCAGAGATGCCAGAGTGTTTGGTTCTTCTTGTTAAGCTCTGCCCTCAGGAAAAACTAGTTAACTAAAGCCTAATTTGCTGGAGTTTTACCAGAGGCTAACTGACCTGGGCCATGGGAAAAACAACCCAGCACCAGCCATCTCTAGCCTTCCAGTGAAGGAAGAGGGGCAGAACATGCAAGTGCAGTCCACTCTAGCCATCCTTTGCCACCAAAATGGAGGGGGAAGCTGAGAATCAGGTGTAAAGTTCATAGCCCACTTAAACACTGAGACCTACCCATAGGATTATAAAACATGTCCCCTCCCCACCACATGCCTAAGGCCTATTTACTGCAATTCCCTTTACCCAGGGTATCATGTCCAGTCATCAACAATGACAAGGCAGCTAGACCCCATTCAAATTAAAAATGTCTACTTTGAGAAAGATAATGTGGAGAGAACAAATCACACACACTCACACAGACTGGCAGAAATATTTGGAAGACAGATGGGGTAAAGGATTGTTATCCAAAATATCCAAAGAACTCTTAAAACACAGCAAGACAAAAATCCAATTGAAAAATAGGCAGAGGAGCACCTGGGTGGCTCAGTCACTAAGTGTCTGCCTTCTGCTCAGGTCATGATCTCAGGGTACTGGGATGGAGCCCTGGGTTGGTCTCCCTGCTCAGTGGGGAGCCTGCTTCTCCCTCTCCACCATGCTTGTGCTCTATCTCACTATCTCTGTCACTATCTCTCTCTCAAATAAGTAAATAAAAATCTTAAAAAAAAAAAAATAGGCTGAAAACCTTAGTGGACACCTCACCGAAAAACGGTACAGAGATTGTAAATAAGCATCTACAAAGATACCCCACATTGGATGTCATCAGGGAATTGCAAATTAAAGCCACAACAAGACAGTCCAGTATAGGTAACATGACGACATAGCATGGCCCCAATTCAGAACACCGCCGACCCCAAATGTTGGTGAGAATACGGAACTATAGAAACTCATTCATTGTTGGTGGGAAGGCAAAATGGTAGTCACTTTAAAAGACAGTTTGGTGGTTTCTTACAAAATTAAACATACTCTTGTCATACAACCCAGCAGTCATGCCCCTTGGTATTTACCCAAAGGGGTTAAGGACTCATGTGTACACAAAAATTTGCACATATATGCGTACAGCAGCTTTATTCAAACTTGCCAAAATTTGGAAGCAACCAAAATGTTGTTCAGTAGGTGAATGGATAAACTGGGGGGTGCTCAGAAGATGGAATATTGTTCAATGCTCAAAAGAAATGATATATCACTGGGCACCTGGGTGGCTCAGTGGGTTAAAGCCTCTGCCTTCGGCTAAGATCATGATCCCAGAGTCCTGGGATAGAGCCCCACATTGGGCTCTCTGCTCAGCGGGGAGCCTGCTTCCCTTCCTCTTTCTCTGCCTTTCTCTCTGCTTACTTGTGATCTCTGTCTGTCAAATAAATAAATAAAATCTAAAAAAAAAAAAAAAAAAAGAAATGATATATCAAGCCATGCAAAGACACGAGGGAAGCTTAAATGTACATTAGTAAGTGAAAGCAGCCAATCTAAAAAGACTACATATGGCATGATTCCCACTAGATGATATTTTTTAAAAGGCAAAACTATCCACACAGTAAAAAGATCAGAGATTAACAAGGGGGGGGGGCGGTGAATAAGGTGGAGCACATAGGATTTTAGGGCAGTGAATATATTCTTCATGATACCAAAAGGGTGAATGCATATAAGTATGCATTTGTCCAAACCCATAAAATGTACAGCACCAAGAGTGGACCGTGATGTCAACTGTGGGCTCTGGGTGATGTCAGCCTGAGTTTATCAGCTCTAACAAATTTCTTCTCTGCTGGAGGACGTGGATGATAGGAAAGGCTGTGCACATGCGGAAGCTGAGAATAAGTGAGCAAATGCTATACTTTCTCAATTTTGCTGTGAACCAATAATTGCTCTAAAAAATAAAGTTTAGGGACGCCTGGGTGGCTCAGTGGGTTAAGCATCTGCCTTCGGCTCAGGTCATAATCCCAGGACCCTGGGACTGAGCCCGGCATCAGGCTCCCTGATCAGCGGGAAGCCTGCTTCTCCCCTTCCCCCTCCCCCTGCTTGTGTTGCCTCTCTTGCTGTCTCTCTCTCTCTCTCTTAAATAAATAAATAAAATCTTTAAAAATAAATTAATAAAGTTTATTTTTTAACAAGTCACACTCAACTCAAGGCCATTCTTTTTGCATCCTTTATCTGAAGAAACCAAACCCGGCAATTGCTTTAGTGACAGTGGGTCCCTTCAGTCATTTAGAACCAGGTGTTTCCATGGTTCAGATGATGCACAACGGTGGCTCAAGGCACATTCTGTGGCCTCACCTCTCACCTTCACACGTGTGCATGAAACCTCACACAAACATTAGCTTGTTTGCAATTAGTCAAACTATGTTTAGGGTTTTCCTTTTTGTTTTTGTTTGTTTCTTTTTTTTTCTTTTTTCTGCTTCTTCCCTGAAGAAATGTGCTTTTCAAAGTCACAATTCCTAACTCATTTAAGTGGGAAATGATACACTGATTGATGCCTGAGATCATAAGAAAAAGTACATAAAATCAGAAAGTATACTTCGTCCTTTGTTGCTGACAATTTTTTTGTTGTTGTTATGTTAAGGAATCCCTGTGAAAATCAAAACCTATTTGGGAAAAAATTATAATCAATATAATAGAATATAACTAGGAACAATGTTAATATCTAAGAACAGAGGAAGATAAGTAACCAGGATGTGATGACTGATTAAGCTCTTTATTGACAATAATGATTATGAGGAATTCCTATGATACAGTACATGAAAAGCATATATGCTTTTCATTATTTTTTTTCATTTACTGTGTATATATATTCACCATATATATTTGTTCATTTATCCATTATATAGTTATTCATTTACTACATATATTCCTTTACTATATATATATTTACCATATTTTTTAAATGTTTTATTTATTTACTTAACAGAGAGAGAGAGATCACAAGCAGGCAGAGAGGCAGGCAGAGAGAGAGGGGGAAGCAGGATCCCCACTGAGCAGAGAGCCCAGTGTGGGGCTTGATCCCAGGACCCTGAGATCATGACCTAAGCCTAAGGCAGAGGCTTAACCCACTGAGCCACCCAGGCGCCCCTATATTTACCATATTTTATATATATATATATATATATTTTTTTTTTTCATTCACTGAGCAAACCCATACCACTGAGTACCTGAGTACTCAGGTACTGGCCCCAATTCAGAACACCTGAGTACCTGAGTACCCACTGGTACTATTGGGAATCAGCAATAAATTAAACAGACCTGATCTCTGAATCTATGGTGCTTACAATCAACCTCAATGGTTCTCAAAGTGTCATCTGTGAATTGCTCGTATCAGCATCACCTGGAACTTGTAAGAAATGCAAAATTTGGAACCCGAAACCAAGACCTGCTCCATCAGAAATTTGGGATATGGGGCTCAGTAGCCTGAGCTTTAGCAAGCCTCTCAGGTGATTCTGATACAAGCTCAATTTGAGAATCACTGGTCCAGCAGAGAAGACAAACATTAAATGAATCTATTCATGGTAATCAAATCAAGTATCCTAAGAGAAGAATAAGAAATAGTAAGGGAGGGTATCAAACTGGAGGTAAGGCGGTTGCTTCTTTGGGAGTTCAGAGACAGCTTCCCTGAAGAATTGATGGCATAAAAGTGGGCCACGGTAGAGAAGGATGGATAATGGATAGATATGTGATAAAACAAGCATGATAACTTATTAAGGGTAGAATCTTGGTGGTAGGTATATAGACATTTACTGCAAAGTTTTTCAACTTTTGAAAATTCTCATTGTAAAATGTTGAAGAAAATGGAGTGTGCTTTCAGGAGTATTATAGATGGTGAAAGGCTGATACAGGAACATATTCTATGCTAGTCCATCCTCATTCATCTGTCAAGTAATAGACAACAGTTGAAAAAAGGACATTGTGGCTGGAGTATAGTGAGTACAGGGGAAATCAGCATGACAAGGTCAAGAGTAGAGGTGCACAGTTTTGACCATATAGGGTTGGATCAGAAAGGCCATATCAAGGTTAATTTTTACAATGTATCACTAGTTCACACTTTTTATTGCTGAGTAGTATTGAATTATATGAGCGAACCAGTTTGCTTCATCAGGCTCCTACGGACACACATTTGGATTGCTTCCAGTCTCTGATTATTATAAATAAAGCTGCTATGAACACTTATATCCAAGGCTTTACTGGATGTGTGATTTTGTTTCCCTTGGACTATAATTGCTGAGTTATAGAATCGATAAATCTAAGAAACCGCCAAGCCCTTCAGCAGCTTTCAGAAGCAGGTGTGCCATTTTACACCACCAACGTTTAAGATTTTGGTTGCTCCATGTACATGTCAAAGTTCTCATTTTAATCATGCTAGTGGGTATATAGTGATATCTCATTTGTTTTAATTTGCATTCCCTTGATGACTAAGGATGTTGGACAGTTTCTCCCATGTTCATTGACCACTAGAGTATCTTCTTTTATGAAGTGTCTCTTTAATCTTTTGCTATTTAAAGATTTATTTTAGAGAAAGAGAGAGAGAGAGAATGAATAAGTGCAGGGAGGGGGGTGGGGTTGGGGGGCAGAGGGAGAGTCCCAAGCAGATTCTACACTGAGCCCAACATGAGGCTCCATCCCAGGATCCTGAGATCATGAGCTGAGCAGAAACCAAGAGTCAGATGCTTAACCAAAGTTGCCACCCAGGCGCCCCTAATTGGGTTCTTTTTCTTATCAATGAGTTGTAGGACTTCTTTACATATTCTAGATATAAGTTCTTTATCAAATATTTGATAAATATTGTGAATATTTTCACCCAATCTATGCCCTGTTTGTTTCCTTGATGTGCAAAGGTTTTTAATTTTGATGAAGTTCAATTTATCAATATATTCTTTTTAATTCCTATGTTTTCTGTATTATTTTCTAAGGGGAAAAATTAGCTTTCTCAAGGTTCTGAAGATACTGTTCTAGGTGTTATTTGAAAAGTTTTCTAGGCAATAGCTTTTATGTGTAGGTATGCATTACATGTCAAATAAGTTGTATTATATGACATAAAGTATGTGTTGAGTTTCATGCAGACATCCAGTTGCCCCAGTACCATTTATGAGAACACTTTCATTATCCATTGAACTGCTATAGCACCTTTGTATTTTTCCATATATATGTGAGCCCTTTGCTAGACCTTCTATTCTACTTCATAGATTTATATAAATATATCTTTTGGACACTATCAAATTTCCTTGATTATATGAGCTTTGTGATAAATCTTAAAATCAGATGGCATAAGTAATCCAAATTTTCCTTCCCAAGACTTTTTAAGGGTTTATTCTAGGGACCTGTACATTCCCATGTGAACTTTAAGGGAAAAAAATCATTAAATTTTTCTTTGTGGAAAAATTTTAAAGTTTGAATTCAGTTTCTCATATAGATATAGACTCTTCCAATTTTTAATTTTTTTAAAGATTATTTATTTATTTATTTGACAGAGAGAGAGAGATCATAAGTAGGCAGAGAGGCAGGCAGAGAGAAAGGGGGAAGAAGGCTCCCAGCTGAGCAGAGAGCCTGATGCAGGGCTTGATCCCAGGACCCTGAGATCATGACCTGAGCCAAAGGCAGAGGCTTTAACCCACTGAGCCACCCAGGTGCCCCTAGACTCTTCCAATTTTTAAAAAATTTTCTTCTAATGGCAGCTTTAGTACATTGTGCTTTTCAAATTTTTTTTTCATTTCATCTAAGTTGCTGAATTTATTGCCATAAGTTTTTTCTTATGCTAACCTTCACCTTATTATCCTTTCAATGTTTCTAGGATTTGTGATGATGTCTTATCTTTCATTTCTGACATTGGTAGTTTATGTTTCTATCATTTTTTTCTTAATCAATCTTGTTATGCTTTATCAATCTTATTAAATTTTTCAAGGAATAATTTTTTATTTTGTTGATTTTCTCAATTGCTTGTCCATTATCTATTTTATTGATTTGCACACATATTTTATTAAATACTTTCTTCCATTTACTTCAAATTTAACTATCTTTATTTTTTCTAGGTTCTTAAAGTGGGATCACAGATCATTGACTTTATACTTTTTTCATTCCAATATGTTCATTTAAAATTTACATTTCCCTCAGCTTACCACAAATTTTGACATAGTGAGTGTTCATTTTTATTCTTTCAAGATATATTCTGATTTCCCTAATTATTTCTTATCTATTTATAGGTTATTCTATAGTGAGTTGTTTAATTTCCAAATATTTAAGGATTTTTCATATATCTTTCTGTTATTGATTCCAATTTAATACCATTATACTAAGAAAATATTCTAAGTATTATTTTGTTCCTTTAAAACATACTGAGAAAAAAAAAAACATACTGAGTTTTTTTTCCTATGGTCTAGCATATAGTACATCTTACTAGGCATTTGATGAACATGTGACCAAGAAGATTAATTTCTCACTCATTTATCACTGGCCAGTTAAGGCTCGGTCACACATCATTATCATGCTGAGACCCAGCTTGGTGAGACAGCCTCCATCTAGGACGTTGCTAGTCTCATGCCAGAGGAAATGGAAAATAGATCAAAGCATCCTCTAGCTCTTAAAAATTCTACCTAGAAAGGACGCATACTACTTTAGTTAGCATTTGCTGACTAAATAAACATAACGGCGCTATCTCTGATCTCAATCAGAAAAGATATGTAATCCTGCAACAAAGAAGACTGATAAGCAATCTTACCACATATGTAATCCATGCCAAAGACATGTTTGCCTTAAATGACTTGTTGATACTATCTCCAAGTATTTTTCCAACCACTTACCTTCTCTGAATTCCCACTGCCCACACTGTTTTCCAAACCACTGTCATGGCCTATCTGGACAGCTGCAAGAAAGCTCTTAATAGATCTATGTCCACTCCGGCTCCCTGATAGCAGTTAGAATAGCCAACAAAAATCTGAGCATGCCACATACATTCTATTCGCATCAAATCCATCACTATCCAACAGCTCCTGCTTTTAAAACTTCTCAATAGCTTCCCATCACACTTAAGTTAAAAGGCAACTTTTTGGGGGGGGGAGTCAAGATGGCGGAGAAGTAGGAGGCTGAGACAACATCAGCCAGCAGGAGATCAGCTAGATAGCCTATCAAACCATTCCGAACACCTACAAATCCAACAGGAGATCGAAGAGAAGAAAAACAATTCTAGAAACAGAAAATCGACCACTTTCTGAAAGGTAGGACCAGCGGAGAAGTGAATCCAACGCGACGGGAAGATAGACCCCAGGGGGAGGGGCCGGCTCCCGGCAAGCGGCGGAGCACAAAATCAGAACTTTTAAAAGTCGGCTCCAGGGAGGGACATCACTCCAGAGGCTAAACTGGGGTGAAGACCTCACGGGGACAACGTGGACTCAGGTCCCGCGGGGTCACAGAAGGATCGGGGGTGTCTGAGTGTCGCAGAGCTCACAGGTATTAGAGCGGGGAAGCCGGCTGTGGAGACAGAGCCGAGATTTCCTAGTGGTCTGTGACACGGACCGGTGCTCTGTGGCACTGGCCGGTGCTCTGTGCGAGGGGTCCCCACAAGATCCGGGAGACTCCGACCCGGGAGAGCTCAGGGATCTACGGGCTCCAGAGACTCCAGGTGGGACTCTGCCAGAGACAGAGACGCTTGGTCACAGGCTGGGTGAGCTCGGAGCACTCCCAGAAGCCAGTGAGACGGGACTGCTTACGCACGATTTTCTCTGAGCGCAGTCTGCAGGCGTGCGCGGTCTGCGGGCAGGCACGCGGTCTCCGGCGCAAACGTGGGCTAGGGAGACCGGAGGGATTAAACGCTTTTCTATGAAGGCGCACTGAAGACTGGGGCCCCTAGCTCTCGGCTCCTCTGAACCAGAGATTGGGAGGCCGCCATTGTCATTCCCGTCCTCCGGAACTCTACAGAAAGTGTTCAGGGAATAAAAGCTCCTGAAAGCAAACCTGAGAGGATTACTTAGCCCAGCCCCTGGTAAGGGTGGTGCAACTCCGCCTGGGGCAAAGACACCTGAGAATCTCTACAACAGGCCCCTCCCCCAGAAGATCAAAGAAATCCAGCCAAGACCAAGTTCACTTAACAAGGAGAACAGTGGATTCTTATCTGGACAAAATGACAAGGCGGAAAAACTCACCACAAAAAAAAAGAGCAGGACACAGGACCGAAGGCTAGGGACCTAATCAATACAGACATTGGTAATATGTCAGATCTGGAATTCAGGATGATGATTCTCAAGGTTCTAGCCGGGCTCGAAAAAGGCATGGAAGATATTAGAGAAACCCTGTCAGGAGAAATAAAAACCCTTTCTGGAGAAATAAAAGAACTAAAGTCTAATCAAGTTGAAATTAAAAAAGCTATTAATGAGGTGCAATAAAAAATGGAGGCTCTTACTGCCAGGATAAATGAGGCAGAAGAAAGAATTAGTGATATAGAAGACCAAATGACAGAGAATAAAGAAGCTGACCAAAAGAGAGACAAACAACTACTGGACCACGAGGGGAGAATTCGAGAGATAAGTGATGCCATAAGACGAAACAACATTAGAATAATTGGGATTCCAGAAGAAGAAGAAAGAGAAATAGGAGCAGAAGGTATACTGGAGAGGATTATTGTAGAGAATTTCCCTAATATAGCAAGGGGAACAAGCATCAAAATCCAGGAGGCGCAGAGAACACCTCTCAAAATCAATAGGAACCTACCCACACCCCGCCATCTAATAGTAAAATTTACAAGTCTTAGCGACAAAGAGAAAATCCTGAAAGCAGCACGGGACAAGAAGGCTGTAACGTACAATGGTAAAAATATTAGATTGGCAGGAGACTTATCCACAGAGATCTGGCAGGCCAGAAAGAACTGGCATGATATATTCAGAGCACTAAACGAGAAAAACATGCAACCAAGAATACTTTATCCAGCTAGGTTATCATTGAAAATAGAAGGAGAGATTAAAAGCTTCCAGAACAAACAAAAACTGAAAGAGTTTGTAAACACCAAACCAGCTCTACAGGAAATATTGAAAGGGGTCCTCTAAGCAAAGAGAGACCCTAAAAGTATTACCAGAAAGGAACAGAGACATTATACAGTAACAATCACCATACAGGCAATACAATGGCACTAAATTCATATCTCTCAATAGTTACCCTGAATGTAAATGGGCTAAATGCCCCAATCAAAAGACACAGGGTTTCAGAATGGATAAAAAAACAAAACCCATCAATATGCTGCCTACAAGAAACTCATCTTAGACCTGAAGACACCTCCAGATTGAAAGTGAGGGGGTGGAAAACAATTTACCATGCTAATGAACATCAGAAGAAAGCTGGGGTGGCAATCCTTATATCAGATCAATTAGATTTTAAGCCAAAGACTATAATAAGAGATGAGGAAGGACACTTCATCATACTCAAAGGGTCTGTCCAACAAGAAGATCTAACAATTTTAAATATCTATGCCCCTAACATGGGAGCAGCCAACTATATAAACCAATTAATAACAAAATCAAAGAAACACATTGACAAGAATACAATAATAGTTGGAGACTTTAATACACCCCTCACTGAAATGGACAGATCATCCAAGCAAAAGATCAACAAGGAAATAAAGGTCTTAAATGACACACTGGACGAGATGGACATCACAGATATATTCAGAACATTCTACC
Source organism: Taxidea taxus jeffersonii (assembly GCA_003697995.1). Taxonomy (NCBI): domain Eukaryota; kingdom Metazoa; phylum Chordata; class Mammalia; order Carnivora; family Mustelidae; genus Taxidea; species Taxidea taxus. The sequence continues at coordinate 152,528 of RCUC01134265.1, forward strand.
CCAAAGCAACAGAATACACATTCTTCTCTAGTGCCCATGGAACATTCTCCAGAATAGATCACATCCTGGGTCATAAATCAGGTCTCAACAGGTATCAAAAGATTGGGATCATTCCCTGCATATTTTCAGACCACA